>JAODJW010000045.1:12277231-12298327 GCA_026777045.1 Hyperopisus bebe
AGAGAGAGAGAGAGAGACTCTTATTGTTTGTTCCGTCTTAGTAAGGGCAATATGTAATGTAAAATAATAAAGGGGTAATATATTGCTCAAGAATCATGGGAGAAAATCGTGGTGTGAAAAAAACCGCGTCACATTTTACTCAAAATCCTGCAGCCGTTTAAGTTGTAGAAATAACGAGGTAAGAAAAACAACAGCTAATGTTAGTCAGATACCAACAAATCCAAATGTCAGGGGTACCACAGCGGGCACAACCGCAGCCGTCCGTGGTCCCAGAGGTACAAAATGGGCTACAAAAGCCAGTTTTAAATGTTATAATCTTTTTTAAAATCATATCTGAAACCTCACTTCAGTTGTAACTTTATTGTTTTCTTCAATCTCTTTGTTATTTTAGTTTGACCGTTGTTAACAATAAGTATACGATTCCTAATAGGAATCTAATAATACTTATTTAGTCAGTGACATTGGCTCATACAAATCTCACACAGTGATTATGAATCATTCATCATAATCAACCTTGGATTTTGACGTTTGTGCATTGGCCATGCTTATAATTGTTTATACTGTTTATACATGCTTATAATTGTTTATACTTATTACCAGCTGTCTTACTATGTTAGTTGAAAAAGCCACCTTGCTAAACCACTGCTTTTTTCACTGCTTTAGATGGGAGATTTTCTTTTAGATTCGATTTTGATTCGATCCAAGGTTGGTATCCCAACCTAACGCTGACGATAACACTTGCTGAGAGTGGGACGGCTCAGCCCTTTTCCTTCGATCGCTTTAATACACGGCCGAAACCCAGCAGGGCCTCCGCTTAAACGTGGCCCCACGGTGGACAAATTCTTCTGTCGCCAAAGTCCCCCTCGCCCCCGTCGACAACTCTGTTAATGCGCCTCTGGCTATAATAATATAACCGTTTCGATAAAATGTCGGTAAAAAACGACATTTTAACGTTTGACTCGATTCTCAAAATGAAAGGATGCAGATCCTTAATTTCTGCAGAGGTCTTGTTTTTGACTTCTTCAATGCACCTTAATATACAGTGGTACCTCGATCAGTTCTCGAACTCATTAGAACTCGAATTTCTTAAAAGTCGAACCAACCAATTCGGAAAAAAATTACCTAGAACTCGAGCTGAATCTCAGAAGTCAAACCGAGAACGCCGACCTAAGATAACTTGTATGCGCGGGGAAATGAGTCACCGGGCACGTCTCAGCTGAAACAAAGGCTAACGCTTCAGTCTCAGCCTCGCATTCGCTGTTATAGCATCGTGCTATTTAGACGGTAAAAATACATTTAGACAATGATAGTAACAGTAATTATTATTACATAATAAAATGCATTTAAAAGTAAAGATTTCTTATTAATTATTTTATTAATTAATTAATACATTCAATTATAATAATATTGTCGTGCCCAGCGGGGACGGAACTCAGCCAAAGGCGCAGACGTCAGGGTATCGGGGAATACGGGGTTTAATTACAGGTAAGGCAGGCAAAACGCAGACGGACAATACAATGACCGGACTGGGGACAAACTGAAAGGCGGACAAAATACAGAGGACTAATGACAACAACCAGAAACAGTTGATCACAAGGGGATTCCACAGGGGGTTGACGAGGGGGCGTGGCACACGGAATGAGCGGACGCTAGGGGCAGGACACATTGTTTGGATACATTTATTTTCTTACTTTATAAATTACTGTTTAGATTAATGTGCTTAGATGTGTTTAGTACAGTATATGCTTTTCTTGTTTTGTCCGGTTCATTTTGCGTTTAGATGCTAAAAAACGTATTTCGGTGTAATTTTTTGGGGTCGGGAACCAATTAACTGATTTTCCATTATTTCTTATGGGGGAAATTCGATCAGAACTCGAACTTTTTAGTATTCGGTCCGGAGTTCTGAACGGATTAATTTCGAGTTCTGAGGTACCACTGTATAACCAGTTAAAAAGAATTTATGAAAACTAATCAAAACGTGTGAGGTGGTGCACTTCTTGACATTTGGCAAACATTTTTCTGATTTGTTTGTGATTTATTGTTGGACTCGTGTTGATAAATCATTTGATACGTTTGTAAGAATCCATCTAAATTTTACTATCTACAAAAAATGTAGTCAAATGTTAATCATATCCATCCATTTTCCAACCCGCTTTATCCTATTGGGTCGCGGGGGGTCCGGAGCCTATCCCGGAAGCAATGAGCACGAGGCAGGAAACAACCCTGGACATGGGGCCAGCCCATCGCAGGGCACACTCACACACCATTCACTCTCACATGCAATTTAGTATCCCCAATTAGCCTCGGCATGTCTTTGGACTGTGGCGTGAAAGCGGAGTACCCGGAGGAAACCCCACGACGACACGGGGAGAACATGCAAATTCCACACACATGTAACTCAGGCGGAGACTCAAACCCGGGTCCCAGTGGTGTGAGGCAACAGTGCTAACCACTGCACCACCATATTAAAATACACAAATCAATCTTACAATTTAATAACCGATGCAGAAACAAATGCAATTAAATTGCATTTTACAGTTTATTCATAATATAAGCAATGCAGTGCAACTTGTTATTGTTCAATAATCAGTTTATCAAATGAACAGTGGTCCCATATAGATTTTATATTAGTCAGCGCTTCTTGAATTTAGCCAATCAGATACAGCGTACTGAAGCTTCGGACAGACACAAGTCCCTGGAACTGTATTTTTTTATTTTATGAAAGCGAAAAGAAGTGGTACCTTATTTCATAACGAAAAGAATGAGGAGATTTGCGCTTAGACGCCGCACGCACTTACTCCGGTACGAATTACTCGCGCTCCTTTCGGGGGTCGTCACGTGACACTTCCGGTTGCTCCTCGCGATTTCTATGGGTTTAACAGGGGCGCGTAGGAGGGCTTCTGCCACTGCGGCGGCGTGTGATATCCTTCCGCGGGACGGTGACGCGGTCTTTTTCCCCTTCCGATAACACGGGCTGAGAGTGAGCAGCGGCAGTCCTGCTCAGCCAGAAATTATTCACATCCAGATATTAAAAAACTGTGCATATTCACCGTAAAGTCGACAAGTGGGGGGAAAATACCTGAGCGTTATCTGCTTCTTTCCCTTTGGCGTCCTTTGCTTCATTACGTTCCTGTTACATCACTTGAACACAGAAGAAATATTATCCGGTTTGTATTGTGTGCTGCACTTTTGTGGAAAAGAGGCACGGACAGAATGGAGCTGATCACAATCCTCGAAAAAACTGTCTCTCCAGGTGATTATACAACGCCAGCGATTTCCTTACGCTTATTCCCTTCCCGCTGCTGTTTGGGGGTAGAGTCGTTATTTTAACTTTTCAAACGGGGTCTGTATATTGCTTCAGAATTAGGAAGTTGTGCTAGAAAAAAGGAGGGAGGGGGTTCCTACCTTATGGCCTGCAGACTCCGCTTACCCGGTTTTTTTTCTTCAGTAATAATACTCACGATATTATACGTTATTCATTCCGCAGACACGATCCTGCGGGTATTTAATTGATTTAGCACGTATCCGTTCTCCCTTAAACGCGTAGCCATTATTTCACCTGTTTTATTTGCTTTATGGGCACCGCGAGTAGGTCGGCCTAGCCTGCCTAGGAAGCATGTTTACGGGGAGCGCAGGCGATTCAATAATTCAAGGCCAAGTTCAGATCTTGCAGCTTCCAAATATGTTCCTGCCAGCGCGCACTGGCCCCGCGGCGACCATCTCTGCGCGACCCGGACGAGGCGGCCGCCACCGGCGCGCTTGTCGGGTTCTAAGCCGTGCGGGGCAGCCCGTGTGCTACGCGCTAGGCAGGCTGCTAGCCTAACTACGGGGCGCCAGGCTGGAGGTTAGGGTGTTAGCGGATGGCTAGCTTGAAGTACGCCAGAAGCCGCTTGGCTAGGATTTAGCTGTAATGTTTGTGTTTTTTAATATGTTGCTGCCGCCTGGGGTTCGTCTTAGGCTGGGGGGCCCGGTATTTGATGGACTGCACGATGCATGGACACGCTAAGGCGCCGCAGTGGCAGCGGCGCGGCGCCGTCAGGAAAGCGGGGCTGAGGTGGAAGTTGGGCGGCTAATGTCTTTCTCCCGCTTCGCTGTTTTTTAGATCGGAACGAGCTGGAGGCTGCGCAGAAGTTTCTGGAGCAGGCGGCGATTGAAAACTTGGTTTGTACATGTCCCACTTTCTCTCCCCCCTCCCCTCCTCCCCAGCATCGTTTCAGTTTGACCGGCATTTCCCCCCCTTTCACCCTCGCGGCAGCTTTGCACATCTTGCATGTTTTTTTTTTTTAAAAGCCTGTTTATTTTTCTTAATCGTCATTTCCAAGTGAAACTGCGGTATCGTTGCGAAGCCCCACTGTTTCCCTGTATGTGTGTTTGTGCCTGGGAGTCCACGGCATCATCGAAAAGCCGGAGTCGGCATGCTTTCGCCCGCGGCTGCGGCGCCTTCCGCTACGCTAAGCCGATAGCCCCCGACAGTGATTAGAAACGCTTAGCCAATATGTCACTTCGAGGCTAACGATCCTCCCCCCAGAGAAAATAGCCCGAAAACGCATGCGGTTTTTTTGCTGCCTGTACAGTATAGATGCTTGATTTGTCTAGTCACGGGGGTCAGTAGGCCGAATCGGTCCTGGGCGTGGCCTTGTATCGAAGAGGTTAGCGGAGTATTGTGATGGAGGGGGGGGGCGTTTTTTGTCTTAAGTTGTCCTTTTACCATTGAAGCAGTACAAATATGAGACTATTTCATTTTTTTGGGATAAAACGCTTTTGCTTGGTGTCTGCGATCGGTGCCTGTCGGCTGCACGTTTGATTCACTTGTGATTTTTAGGATCTGCGGCATCGATCCGTCGCTTAATGTCAAATTTGGACACTTTTCAATTCTGCAGCGAGTTGCTTAAGATTGCACCATGGACTGCTGTCACATCTAGATAATTGCAGATCCTCAAAACTAAATTGATTCGTTTCCCCGGGGGTGGAGCAGGCCTGGAAAATGCTCTAAATGCAAGGCTTGGATATATGTGGAAAAGTAAGAGTGACGTTTTTAAAGCATTCAATTTAAAGTGGTATGAAACTTAGCTGGTGGGCATCAGTTTTTTGCTTGTCATTCAGTTGCATGATTGATTTCCATATGTTTAGGTGTGGCTGCAGGAACAGGACTGATACTTTGGCAGCAACATTTAAATAGTTACTACTTGGATGCTCAGAGTTATAAATAGCAAGTTGTCTGCCAGGTATGGGTGAATTATCAGTGATCAGGAGGTCTGTTCTTACCACCTCCTTTATCAAGATAAATCAAGGTAGAACTCTAAATATCCCTTGATTTCAGAATCAAGTATTGGAACCACAACCTAATGTGTCTGGTGCTTCTCAAAGTTAGCCTTTTATTTAAAAAGGTTTCTGGTTCTTGATTTGTTTCTGCTGGCTTTGTGTGCCGGGCTGCAACAAACTTCTATAAGTTTTTACCTGGTATTTGAATTGTCAGTTCGTAATCAGTTTCCGATGTCACATGTTTGATTATTGCAGAATGCTTGCTCTGCTCTGTAGTTAACATGGTTCCCAAAGGTGTATTTTGAAAAACTATTACCCTAAAATTGAAAGTACACTAGGTCGGGTCAAATTCTGAGTGAGGTGGGAAGGGTCTAGGGACATCGTGAGTCTCTGGCCCGTCCGTGAGAAATGTGCTGCTTATGTACTTTAATGTGAGGTGATTATTGGTTTTCTAATCAATATAATAATAATAATAATAATAATAATAATAATACATTTTATTTATAATGCACTTTTCATTCACAAAATCTCAAAGTGCAACATCAAAACAGCAAAAGTTAACAAACAAACAAACAAAATACAAAATATTTGTATAATTAGCTGAAAATTGTGCTTTTAGGTAAGAGCATAGTTTAGTCATTAATTCAGTCTCCATTGATTGGCTCTGGACTTTTAATCTGCTTTTAAATTTTGGCGATTTAAGTTTTGTTTTCCGTAAATTGGTTTAAGCAGAAATTGATTACAAACATGCATTTTTCCCCAATTTGAGATTCTCCAACATGGGGAAGAGGTTCCACTGCTTACGTGGCTCTGTTGCCCAGCTCTCTTTTGCACACACTATGCCCCCAGTAAAAAAATGATTCAGTTGCCCTTTTAGTCTTGTGCTGTTGTGAGAGCACCGCCCCTGGTCCCCACCAGTGTTAAGTAATGCCGTGATGGTCCACCATGGCTGAACAAAGGGTTCTGCCAAAAGAGCACTTGGCTGTTGTGAAAATGTTAATTATGTGCAGGTGTGACTGATTTATTGTATTATTGACACTGAGAGGCTGGTGGATGGAGGGCATGTGTGGGTTTTCTGGCTGTGCAGCAGGGAGTGTGACATTGCCACAGTTTGATTCCGAGGAGGGATCCAGTGCAGATTTTTGCATCAGTTTATCAAGAGTGACTGTGAAGTCGTAAGACTATTTCATTCAAATACTTGAATGTTTTTTAGTGTGACGTCGCCTCCTTGAACCCGACTGCCTCGTTCATGCCTCCGTTCTGCTCCCTCAGCCCACGTTTCTAGTGGAGCTTTCTAAGGTTCTGGCAAATCCTGGAAACAGCCAGGTGGCTCGTGTGGCAGCGGGGCTGCAGGTCAAGAACTCGCTAACCTCGAAAGACCCGGATGTGAAGGCACAGTACCAGCAGCGATGGTTGGCCATTGACAGCAATGCCCGGCAGGAGATCAAAAGCTATGTGAGTCCCCTTACCTTTACGAATCGACTGTCATCACTCGTCTGGCTTTTCTGCCGCGTGGAGATCGCCTGTTGGCGTTTTTGCGTGACGCGGTCCTCTCCGTTGCGTTTTCAGGTTCTGCAGACGCTGGGCACGGAGACGTACCGCCCCAGCTCGGCGTCCCAGTGCGTTGCCGGCATAGCCTGCGCTGAGATTCCCGTAGCCCAGTGGCCGGAGCTCATACCTCAACTCGTAGCTAATGTCACCGACCCCAGCAGCACCGAGCATATGAAGGAGTCGACCCTGGAGGCTATTGGCTACATCTGCCAGGACATTGTACGTATGCCGTTAAGATGGTGTTGGTTGCGGTCCTCCGACTAGCAAGTAAGAGTAATGACCAAAATTTTAATTAAAAACTGTTGCAAGTGTAAATAATGGGGTGGTTTTATTGGTACTGTCTGAAGAGGATGAATTGAGCTATGCTCTGTTATTGGTTTTCGGGATCGATGCTTTGTGACACATCTTAGATGTTGCATGTTCTGTGTTTATTACTGGTTAGGACCCAGAACAGCTGCAGGATAACGCCAACCAGATCCTGACAGCCATCATCCAAGGTATGCGCAAAGAGGAGCCCAGCAACAACGTAAAGCTGGCAGCCACGAATGCACTGCTCAATTCCTTGGAGTTTACCAAAGCCAACTTCGACAAAGAGGTGCGTTCGCTGACCTTGTCTATACAGACCTTTTTTTGTCTCCCCTTTGAATACATTTATGATGAAGGAAGCCTGCAATATCCTGAGAATTTGTGTTAATATCATCAGTTTGTTCACAGATAAGTTTCCTCTTTGTATGAATTCATAACGTGGAAAGCTGTCTGTACATCGAAAAACATTGTTTTTAATTTTTTTTTCATCCAACAATAAAGTAAAACTTCAACTTGAATGCAATTTATGCTACTGAATGTCCCCTTACACTCATATCATGAGCTCTGTCTGGTCTGTGATGAGAAATCATGCACCACGCTGATGACTGATGTGAAATTCATCTGCATCACCTGAGACCTGAGGATGTGAAGAATATGATTTCCTGTAAGGTTGTGTAACCTGTAAGGTTAGCTTGGTCTGAAGCCCCCCTATCCTCTCATTTCTTCTCCTCCTAGACGGAGCGGCATTTCATCATGCAGGTTGTGTGTGAAGCCACGCAGTGTCCAGATAACAGAGTATGTATTTAAAAAAATTCTGTAAAAACCATTCTGTCCTATGCATCTGGTTCGTATCCCATATTACCAGGCATATTGCAGTATAAATGAATGAAAATAAATGCAAGTGAATCTGAATAGCTTTTATTTCAGATATGAGACATTATTCTGATCTCCAATAGTGCTGAGATTCAAAATGTATTCTTCATAACCAAATAATATGCAGTTGTACAGTGTCAGTCGTACTGTCTGGAATAACAGTACAGGTTGTTTTGCTTTTACCAGAATATTCTAATGATAATGCTGGCAAAAAAAGTACAAATGTAAGAAATGGAGTAGAATTTTAAAGTCAATACTGACAGACCAGTCGGTAGCTTGTTGTCGTTTTCTTACTTGATGCGATTGTAAATATTGAATTGGCTTCTCCCTCCCCAGGTACGAGTTGCTGCCTTACAGAATCTGGTGAAGATAATGTCCCTCTATTATCAATATATGGAGACATACATGGGACCTGCTCTGTTTGCTGTAAGTATCTGCGAACTCACCTACCTGTCATATAAAAGGGTGCTTTCACACCGAAATTGCAGAACCTGGTTCCAAGTTCCAGTGTTGTTTCCACTGGGAACTTTTGTAGCTCCTAGCTATTTTTGAGTTTGTTTGTTTATACGACCCATGACATGTTTAAAATTCATTATTAAATCTGGCCGGCGGATCGATCTTTTGTTTTCCACCAAATAAAAAAATGATGCAACATTCCACTAACAAATGCCAGCTAGCTTCCCCACCAGCATTCACCAATATTAGACAATTACATCACTTTTTATACTTATTTTCTAATGCATAGGTATGGCGGTGTAAGCAAAAAGGCTTTTGCTCATGCATTCAATGAAATTCAGATACATAAAAAAATCATACAAAATACCATAATTTCCAGGTTGGTGCCAATGCGTGTGGTCAACCAATCAGCAAGATATCACTGTAAGCCCCACCCAGCTAGTTTCTTCTATTGAAAAGTACCTAGTTTGGAGTAGGGACTAAAAAATGGTTCAAGAACTGACACTGAGTAACTGACTAACTAATTGGACTGAGTTCCTCGGTGGGAACTAAAGATCTTGGTTTTAGCAAAAGGTTCTGGTTGTGGTGTGGAAGCGCCTAAAGGGTACCAGTATGGGAGCAAGAGAAAGTCATTCAAAATTGGATGCTCTGAGGTTAGGCCCAAGAGACCCCTATGTAGTGAATATTTTAATGCCTCATTTTATATTATCCCAAGCAGACAGTGCCTATGAAATGTTGCCTTAAATTTTTAAAGATGTTACTGGTTTAATTAAACTCATTTGTCAGAACTCCAAGGGAAAAAAAAGAAACATTTTCACGACAATATCAAGTATTCGCTCAAACATCACTTGCTTTGAATTATACAGACGAACCCTTCAGTTGTGTGGGGTTCTGGTGCTTCTCGAAGGGATTTCTGGCTATTGCTCAAGAGAGAATTATTCTGGGTCCTCCAGAACTTTCGATTTATGGGTAGTCTTGAATTTGAACCACAAATGTGTTATTGAATTGAGGTCTGCAGATTGAAGTTGCTGGAGGAAAACATTTTTGTATGTGGCTGTTTGCTGCTTTGTAGTTTTGATGTATGTTTTGGCCCACTGTCATGTGAGTGGTGGAGTTCAGCTTCAAGCAGGAATATTTTCTACAGTACTAAAGTTATGATCTTCAGTGCCCTTTGTCCACTATATCTATGCTTTAATGTTGTGACCAGTGAAGTTTAACTTGAAGTCTCCAGCTTGCCTGGGGCCTTTAACACACAACCATTAAAGGGGAAATGAGGCGCAAATGCACAAGTATTGCTACCCATGCAAAGCTGAGACATGCGTATTGGCATGGAGTCGAGTTGTCAAATGCCAATTGATTCTGTTTTTAGTCGGCATCCCTTCATAAGTAAAGAAATGCATGGAATGAGGCGAGCGTGGTTCGTCGTCGGGAAACACACGGGCATCTTTGTGTCGGCGTTCACGCCATGCCATGTCGCCTGGTGCGCTGTGTTGGGTGGAATTTTGCAAATGGATTTTTGCGGAATTCTAGCTGAATGATTCTGTTTTGCATCACATTTACAATTCTGTTAAATCGGCAAATCGTAGACTGACCCCGACTGCATGTGCATAGCCTGTGATCGTCACTTTTTAAATAAAACCATAAAAGCAAATAATTTGAATTGTGGAAAAATTCCCTAGTTGCGTGCTTTTTTTTTTTTTTCTTCCCCAAAAACAAAGGACTGACAAGTAATGGGAAAGCTGATGTCTTTTTATTCAGATGAAGAAAATTGTTTGGCAGATGTCTGCTTGAACTATGTTTATTTCAGTGGGTGTCAAGCTTGATTTGGTTGCTGAGAAATGTCAGTCGAGGTCATTGGCGGTGTATAGTCACGGGTGATGGTGAACGTACTGCTTATACTCTAGGCAGTTGTGGTCCTTTGGGGTGATGTACTCCACTTATAATTAAAAATAACTATTTTGTTTGGCTGTCCTCGCTTGGGGTTTCAACGAAGCGGTCAAGGTCAATGCAATGTCAAAGTAGAGAGGAAAGTAAATGGAGTCTTGATCACCGTGTCTCCTTTAACTCAACATGGATGCTCTATGTAATGAGTCATTCCATTCATACTAACAATAGAAGCTTATTGAATACACTAACCTACCAAATGAACAGGCTTGATTTTGCTGAAAATATTGTTTAGATAACATTACTCTAAGTGAAAGCAGTGGAATGTAGTGAGCTTCGAGGTCAGGATTTAAGCATCGCACTCTGTCTTGCAAGGCTGGTATGCTTTGAGCAGAGATTGGTTTGAGTATTTACAGGCTGGTCTTAGAGTGCGTTAGAAGTGCACGTTTTTGGTGTATTTGCTACGATTGTGAATGAGGCGATGGAGATGCCCTCCTGGTGATTAGCTCAGAGGTCTTACCTAGGGATGCCCCAATCCACTTTTTTTAATGGCTCAGAACATCAATGGTATCAACATTTATCAACAAAGAAATTGTTCTGCAAAACGAATATGTTGATTTTTTTCTTTCTGGAAACTTATGGAAAAACTGATGTTGACTCGGGACAGTATTGATAACTCTGCTCACCATAAATCGCTGATTGTAACACCAGCCGTCATCCATGGGACAGATGACGTGATGCTGCTTATTGACCGGAAATGTAATTATGTTTTTAAATTCCATCGAAAGTCTGACAGGTGTTTTTCTATTTTTATTTTTATTTTGGGAGATGTCACGTTAATGTTTTACAATTTCAGTAGCTCTTGGGTGCTTATTTTTAACTATGTAACGTAAGCATTTTGCAAACCCCTTGGCTTGCAGTTCAGATGTATGAATGGGATGGTGCTGCAGCAGTCAATGCCGGGGGGGTGGCTTTGAGAAATGGGGGTGGGCACGGGATTGGTGGTTTGAGGTCATCTAGCTGCTGCGCTTGCAGGTGTTTAAAACATGAGTGGTACGATGTGTTCTCTGAATACAGAGACATTCAGGCATAGAAAGGAGAAACAGACTCAAGGCTAATGCCAGATGCAGTATCTATAGTGGCCCAACCTCCTTTAGGTAAGCCGTCTTCAGCCTTGGTTTAAGTGCTGAGATTAAGGGAACATCCGTTGCATTAGCTGGCAGGCTACTGCACCCTGGGGCTCCTGTAGTTGAAAGATTTCCAGCTTTTCTTGTTTCCTGTCACAGGAGTGTTATATGTGTGGTGAATTTCTGTCCCTCCTGAACTTTATATGAAGACAGTGATGAGACCTGAGAACAGGTGCAGGTCACTAGGTTTTCCTAGGAGAGTAAACTACCGAGGGAGTCTGCTACCATGCGTGTGTACTTAAATTACATATCCTGATCCAGCTGCTCAAAGGAGGCTGCTGAATTTGAGAGAGTGGCGTCTGAGAGCTAAGCCATCTAGCGGTTTGTGGGCTTGACTTGTAGTTCAGTTAAGTTTTATTTTAAAGATGGTTATTAGGCAGTATCCTGAGATCTGCACTTGCTTGCATTTATATTTCTATTTAATGCTAAGGTTTTAAAACAATTCAGTGAAAGTTATGATTTTGATTTATTGAAACTGGATGTTAAGGGTAGCGATGCACCGATAGAGAAATTTCTGGTTCATGCCGATTTTTAATTTTTTTTTTTTTATTTTGGAAAAACGATACCGATTGTTTGGGGTGGGTTCTGATTAAATAAGGGACACTCCTCCCAAATAATTACATTCCAAAAATATGAAAATAGTGTTTTTGGTCGGAAAATGCCAACTCTGGAATACAACAGCAAAGTTCAATTTTTCATAATATTATGTATTTTTAACATTGCTGTAAGTTACACATTTCAAACAACTAATTTTGAAATTAATGACTAATAAAAAAAAAAAATCTGCCACGGAAGCATATTGTCAGAAGTGCAGCCTTGACTGCGCTGGATTTGCTTTTCAGAAGCTTCGTATTTTACTGTCTAACCTTGATCTGAGCGATCAGAGTTCATTTTCGTTAGCAGACCCTCAGTGGAACTTTCTCAGAGCAGTGTTTGCAAAATGCATTTCTAATGTCTGTCACAAAGAAAGTAATTCCACACAGCAATTATTGGTCCTAACCGTTTAGTATGTGGACGTTCATTATGTATGATGCTGAAATGCTTTGGGGCCCCTTTTCAAAGGGGCTTACCGCGGTACATACTACCTCATTTATAACCTTTGGTTGATGGTTGATTGCTGTAGTTGGTCCAAAGCATCAGTGTGTGTCTAGTTCAAGGCCTCTAGACGTTGATTATATACTGTATACAGTGTTCCTGAGGGACATGGATTTGACAAGTTTCCGGCTTTTTTTCTGCCTTTTGATTGACCTGGATTATTGGGATCTGACCAATGGTGTTATGGCGCATGACAAAGGGCCACTTCGGGGAATCCCATTGAGCCCTGATGACCCTGATCTGGGGGGGTTAATGCTTTTTGCCTTGTAGATCTCACTCTCTGGTCTGGTCTTTTTTAACTGTTCAGTCCAATCACACAGTTCTCAGTTTTTTTTCCTTTCTAAATTGGCCTCTTTCCATACTGGCAAAGCGAAATAGACGGTCAGCCTGAAGAAGACCCTGTTCAATAGCTTCGTTTCATTAATTTTAACTGGCTTTAAATGGCATGGAAAGTATTGTGGATTGTGCATGCTATTGTTGTTATGACAGTTGTATTTAGTCCTTTGTATTTTGACTGCCTATCAAAGCCTTTGTAGAGGAATATTCCTTCTCTTCTGAAGTGTTAAAAGCCTGCTAAAGTCAGCTGTGTTTTATGCTGATTTTAATTGAAAATGTCTGTCTCATTCGCATTGTTCTCCTTTTCAGATCACAATAGAAGCCATGAAAAGCGACATTGATGAGGTTGCCTTACAAGGAATTGAGTTCTGGTCCAACGTCTGTGATGAGGAGATGGATTTGGCTATTGAAGCGTCTGAGGTATTTGTCCATTGCTCTCGTGACCATCGCATCTGACCATATCTAGTGCAGAGTAAAGCTTTATTAGCGCCTCGCTGCAGCAAAAACGCACAAGCTGCCGTGGTCCCGATTGGAGTCGCGATTTGAATCATCCAGCCAATATTTGAATTCTTCTTGAACTGCAGTGACCGGTCTGGACTTGGATGTTTGGGACACGGCAGCCCCTTTCCCGAGTACTAATGAATAAACTGCTGCATTGTCTTTAGGAATCCTGTGTGTTCCGAGAATGTATCACAATGGCGCAAGTATTTAATTAAAGATCAATGCATAATTTGGGAGGCAACCTGTAGTACCCACCTTAACCAGGGGGGCAGTGCAGTGAAACGCTGAACCAGCAGTTAATCTTAACATTTCAAAACATTCCAGACCATATTAAAAATCATCCTCATTTATAGACGTTTGCTTTGGAGAGGCAGCTGCTCTGTAATCAGTAGCTTATGCTGTACACTGTAGGGCAGATCCTTTAAAGGTAGATTTACTTTTGTGTTGATCACATACCTAAGTTTCACTGGAATCCTGCAGATTGTTTGCACGGTTGTAATTAAGGTTCTGCTCTCTCGACTTAGGCATCGGAACAGGGACGCCCCCCAGAGCATACTAGCAAGTTCTATGCCAAAGGTGCCCTGCAGTATCTGGTTCCAATTCTCACCCAGACACTCACCAAGCAGGTAAGGGTAAATCAGATTAAGCTGCTGATCGTATTGCATGGTGTAAGATGACAAATGTGTATGACCTTGTTGATGTACAGAGAGCTGTCTGTCATGTGTTGCCTTTGAGAGAAATGTAAATGTAGCAGCTGATAACTAGATGCATTGTAATCGTCCACGGCAACCATCTGCTTCTGTATGACTTGGACTGTTAATCTTTCTTGTTTGTTTAGTGCATTTTGATGTCCCTGAATGTGGAATAAGCTGCTACTGTGTCAAATGTCGTATGCAAAATTAAAACCGAAACGTGGAAACTTGAGTGGGAAGTTGAGTGAATCGTGTTGAGATGCTGGATCGCTGGCATGCCGATGTACATGCTGATGGTGTTTCGGATGTTCTCTCAATACGCAGCCTGTTCGAGGGAAGGTTTCCATACTAATAAGCCTCCCGTCTACAAACAGGATGAAAACGACGATGACGACGACTGGAACCCGTGCAAGGCGGCGGGGGTGTGTCTGATGTTGCTGGCCACCTGCTGTGAGGATGATGTCGTCCCTCATGTGTTGCCCTTCATCAAGGAGCACATCAAGCACCCAGACTGGCGTTACCGTGACGCTTCTGTCATGGCTTTCGGTTCCATCTTAGAGGGTCCTGAACTGACCCAGCTCAAACCATTAGTCATCCAGGTAATGTGCAGTTTTTTTTCTTATTTTACAATGAGGCCTGCCAAACACGTGGCTTTTTATAGAAACGCACAACAGCACTGATGTGTTTAAAAAAAAAAAAAAAAAAAAAAACAAAGTGCTATATCTGATTCTGTTGGCAATCCATAATTTTGTCAGCTGTTACTGGACTCGAAGTCTTGTGGTTGGATTCGAGGTGCGTTGAATTGGTTGGAGTTGCGTGCCTGCTTGGCCGTATTTCTCTATGAACTTTATAAATATCTGCAAGTGTTCTGTGGCCATAAAATGGCTTTTGCCATCTCCTTGGAAGTGATTCTGTGTGTGGTCTATATAGCCTGTCAAAGTCCCCTTTAAATTTTAACTTGAGGGTTGATGTATATTCTCTAGGTGTAAATCATTGTCCCTAAGGAGACCCTATGCGGTTATGGTTCGATGAGTCGTCAATCTTTTGATCTACATCACAGTTTGATTCCATTAATCGATACTTTGGTGACCTGAATTTCATTGTAATTATCTCCATTATTTTAGTAGTTATCCTAAGCTCTAGTGCTGCTATCGTTGAATATTGAAGTTTAAATATTGTTCAAGACTCATGAATATCGGCTGATACCGATATTATAACCAACATGTCGGTTTTAGTTAGTTTCCTTAGCCTGAAATGCTACTCAGATATGTAAACAAATGGATGCCTCTTCTGAACCACAAAGATTCATTAAATATCAGATCACTTGTTATTCCGGTTAACCGGTGATGGCGTCCGGTAGGGGGATGCTTATTTTTGTTGAGTTGTGCTCAAGGTCACCTGTAATGTTTAATCGATGTGCACAGGCCATGCCCACGCTGATTGAATTGATGAAGGATCCTAGTGTTGTGGTGAGAGACACTACAGCCTGGACTGTGGGCCGCATTTGCGAGCTGCTTCCTGAAGCAGCCATCAATGAGGTCTACCTGGCGCCCCTGCTGCAGTGTCTGATCGAGGGTTTGAGTGCTGAGCCGCGCGTGGCGTCCAATGTCTGTTGGGTAAGCGCACCTTTCCCCGCTTGTGTAACAGTGAATGTGTTGCGTTGTGGTTTTTACCTGCCTTGACGTTGTCGTTTTTTTTTTTTTTTAACTTGAAAATGCTTGGTGGGTGATCTTCCTAAAAAAATCCACAGTCCACAATCTGAACTGCCGTCTTTCTTCCCGGTTTTGATATGTACTGTCAAGAACACCCACACTCAAACATGCTTAAGGACTTATCCATTGGTGCCTTTCAAAACGCAATATTACATTAAAGACCCTGTTTTCGAGATGGTCATTAAAACTCGAGTTAATATTTATTTTAAAAACGAGAAGCTGTAATAAGCAGTCATTAGATGCCATAGCCAAACCACTGCCACACTCCTGATGTTGAGTCCTTTCCTGGCACCAGCTCCCTGTCCTCCATGCCAGTAGCTCACACAGAATTTTTTCAAATACGTCACGCATGAAAGAGACTGACTTGCGGTGTAATTTGGCCAGTCAGCACAGCCATGTAGTAGAGAGTCATTCTGTAGGTTTGACGTAGCACGGACCCACGTTAATACTGGCCAGTGACGTTTCATGTGAAGTTTTGGGGCATATAAGGTCACCATCTACAATTTGCATAAAAAGTAGATCATGGACATCTTCAACATTGATCATGATATAAAATTCAGATCTCCCCACTCCTACAAGCAGGTCTTTTCAGTTCTGGTATTCGGCAAGGTTTTCTTAGTTTATCCCAAAATACTCTCTGGGCCTTGTTAGTGCCCCTGGTGACGTCTCTAGTCAAAAGTCATAGCAGTCAATAAACTCAACTTGCTCCACTCTTCCTGTCTGCCTTATTTTGCCACTTGAGTGCGAGTTTGTATCCATATCCTCAAGTGTCTGCTATATTGCAGGCCTTCTCCAGCCTTGCAGAAGCTGCATATGAGGCTGCGGAGACCAATGATGACCAGGATGAACCTAGCACTTACTGTCTGTCGTCCTCCTTCGAGATCATTGTCCAGAAGCTCCTGGAGACCACAGACAGGTAATGTGTCTTTGCTCAGACTCACTCCAGGAAAGAATGTTCTCATGATTGGGGTAATCGGATACTGCGTTTGTCGGGTGGAGCTATTTAGTAAGTGTAGAAAAGGCGTAGGCTTAGTATAGTCAAATTGTGGTCCTTCTGGATTTCCTCCAGGGAGTAGCAGGACAAAAGCTGATACTTATTTGCAATAAGCTTGTTTTGGAGGGAGGAATGTGCCGTTCATTTCAGACACTGATCTTTCCTTTCACTAAAAGTATTTGGAAAAATGAACTTTTCCTTTCATTCCGTTACTCAGTGTTTTTTTTTTTGCTAAGTTTGCCGTAAGAGTTTATCAAACGACCGTGTAACACTTCCAGCCCTAAACGTTCTAGCGCCTCAGGCGAGATTCTGTGAGATTATGAAATTTTAATACTAGAGTAAATAACGTCATGGAATGCAACTAGAGGTGGTACTTCTGATTTATTCATTTTATTTTTTAATTTAAATTGTCTGTTCTCTGCTTGCTTTTTTCCCCCTGCTTACCCGTGTCGCCAGTATGGTCGTGCAGTAAACGAAAAAGTAGAAGCTAACTGTTGTAAAATTGTAGGCCGGATGGGCACCAGAATAACCTGCGGAGTGCGGCGTATGAAGCTCTAATGGAGATAGTGAAGAACAGTGCAAAGGACTGTTACCCAGCTGTACAGAAGACCACCCTTGTGATCATGGAACGGTTACAGCAAGTTCTTCAGATGGAGGTGGGTGTCTGGTGGTGCTATCAAATGTGAATTTCTCATTGAAGCTTCTACAGAACCATCTCTGAATTGGAGTGCCCTGTTTTTGCTAGGTGTTCTCCAGCTGGTCCGGGTCTGGTAAATATGCTAAACTACAACTGCATCGTTCATGCAAGATAGACTATTTATACATTTGCGAACAAACGGATTCAGTCCTTGACGCTTATAGTGAAGTGTTCAATGTGTTGTTCCACTGAATATCTGTTGGTTTCACTGGATCATTACTGATTTTCCTCTTAAGTAAGATTGACTACAGCAAGATGATGGTGTGCTCTTGCAGTCTTGTCCAGCAGCTCTGTGTTTTCCTCTCTTGAGCTTCTGTGCTTTTTAGGGCTGCCACCAACGGCTATTTTTCTGTCCGTAAATCAATCGACTAATTTACAGATTCATCTGTTACCTAAATGATTAATTTCCTTCCTGAAAATAAAATTGACCATGTCATTTTGGTTAATTTTATTTTGACAAGAGGAAGCTATTTGTCACTGCAGGCCTTTAGATAACGGATTTCGACACTATACCATGACATCTGTGAAAAGATGAGATGATGTGGATGAACAAGGGGAAAAGACATTGCTGGGTGGTGGTACTTTTTGCATTTCAAAGTCCATTTTTTGGTAAATATAATTTCAGTTCACAATTTTTTTTCCAAGTGTCCATTTTTGTTTTAGTTTGATAATACTGGTCCCAACAAGCCTGACACACTCATACACACTGGCACCATAAGTTACCGCAGAATAAGCCCTCATTGTAGGCTAAACATTTTCTGAAACACTTATTTAAAGGAGATTCTACGGTAGCGTACAGAAAGGTTTATGGCTTTAAAAATGAGTGTATTTAGCAGCTAGAACAACAAAAGGTATTAAAAGGCTCCCCATACTAATGGTAATTTAATAATCCTGAATGGATAAGGTGGCTTTGCTTACTCTGGCGGTCCATCATCCCTAATAGCCGCCGTGCGTTTAGCTGCCCCTCATGCCGCCGTAATGTGGCATCGAAACTTTGCAGTGTACAAACCAGCTTTTTTGTTTTGTAATAATTTGAAGTACTCCCATATTTACATAGTGATATTAAAGGAAAACATTTGTTATAACCAAGCAATTTCGGCATGAAAAAGGTACATTTATTACAATAATTTCAAAAAACGATGCGTCGATTTTAAAATATGGATGTCAGTGCATTTTCAGCGTCTACGCCATCGACCACCTCGACTAATCGTGGCAGCCCTTATGCTATTCTGTTTGCAATTATAATCATTTTTTTAAATTTCATTTGTGGGTTTTCATAAGTCAGCATTGTTTGTGTTCCACCCTTGACTAACATGGATACATGGATCTCTGGTGACTTCAGTCTTGCCTCTCTGCGATACACTGAGTACATAAAGATGGGGGATGATAGGACTTGGGGCTTTTGTGCGAACATGGATGCGTATAGCTGTTGTCTGTCTTCCACTTGGCTGGTCAGATCACAACCTTGTGCACCTGGTCCACAAATACAAAACCCTTGTTCAATAGCGGTAGCTTTGCAGAACTGCTTGGATGTGATGAACTGTGTGGTGAGGGCCTCTGCAGGTTGGCGGTCTACGTCGGCTTCTCTGTGGACGCAGTTACTCCCCGGAGAGCAGTTTGCTTCCCCAACAATCTCGAAATCACGATGGTTATCAAAACATTCTTCAATTAGTTTCTCCCATCCAGAAAACTAAGAGGTCTACTGAGAGGCCTCTAAAGAGGGAGTGAACTCTGAAAGCTGGAGAATAGCAGCCCAAGAAAGACTGAACAGCATGGGCAGAAACATGAAGGTTCTCTTTGAATTCTTCAGCATGTTCGACACCTTCAACCCTTCCCTGTTGGGGAAAGAAAAAGGGATTGCAGTCTGGGAATGCCGCGATTGCCTAGATCAGATGACCTTGCTGAGCTGCCACAGTTCATCCACACCAGTAACTGCATGTCTGACGTACTGGGAAGCGGCAGCAGTGCCTTGAGGGGCAGCACTGTCGACGTTCCCGTTTACGCTTAATACCACGGACCTCGGGCACAAGTCTGACTCATTTCCTCTTCAGATGTTCAATAATTGCATGTGAGTGGGATGTATTGGTGAAGGAAAAGGAATAGAGAAGGGAGGTGAAGAGAACTGAGTGAGCAAGGACCACCTGTAGGTCAACGACAAAGATGGGTATTTTGAAGGCAGCGGACTTAAGGCAGAGCAGAGAACCAGTGAGCAGTTGCTATCCAAGAGGAGTGCATAGTACCTTGGCGTGTATGTCAATGACAGGCTGCCCTGGCGTGACGAAGCAGAGTCTGCAGAAGAGTGCAGAGTAGGCTGATCTCGAAGTGACTTGTCCTTCGGTGCATGTGGCAAGCAGCTACACTTCACTGCTGTTCGCTGGGGGAGGTAATATCAATGTGCGGGAGGCTGAAAGCTGGCCTACCTTACAAGTAGCGCTTGAAGAATGCTGTCCAAACTGTACTTCTGAATAATGAGGCCCGTCCTCTCAGAGCTGGTACGCCTGAGGAGCACCTTCAGCTGCTGGCTCATCTCCTCGAAGTGCACAGCAGAGTACGTCATGCCCCTTTGTGCCTACTGTTTGTTTGTTGAGTGCCTCTGGTCTCCGGGTCTGTAGCCCAACCAGACTTGGCGATGCTACCACAAATCGATGCTAACACAGCACTGTACTGCGCTCCCTGCTCTACATCCACGTTTGTACCTTACTTATACTGTGTATCTATTTCTTTGGCGGGTAGCTAATTTGTTAGAAGTTATTTTTGTAATTCTGGTGGAAAATGAAAATCTGTCCTCCCCCAGGGAATCAGTTTTGGCCTAACATGAAAAATCCATTCGAACGGTTGCAAATTGCTTCCGGTTAAAAAACAGCTGAAAAAGTCGGTCTTCGATGCATAATATCTTTGCCCCGAGGGTATAAAGCTTCATCCCCGTTAGACAATGGAGCAGCTGTCTGCACTGTCTTTGCATGTAGCTGGTCATGGAAATTCATTGGACTTTCTTGACTTTCCCACAGTCCCACATCCAGAGCACTTCTGACCGAATCCAGTTTAATGACCTACAGTCCTTACTGTGTGCCACCCTGCAGGTGAGTCATGGAATGGGCCTCACTTGTAGTTTTTTGTTTTCATCTCAGTTCCGTTACACAGCCTGTAGTGTTGCCTGTTTCCTCCAGAGTTCTGTCTTTGTGGATTTACAGACTTTCAGAACCTTCTAGTGAAACTGGAGACATTTTTTGGAGAAAAGTGGTACTGATTGTTTGTACTGATTTATGCCAGTGTGTCCCAAGCCATTCCTCGGGGAACCCTGGACAGTCCACGTTTTTGCTCCCACCCAGCTCCCAACACACCTGTACCAGGTATTCGGTGTTCCTGATTGGCTGGGAGCTGGGAGGGAGCAAAAACGTGGACTGTCCAGGGTTCCTCGAGGAATGGCTTGGGAAACACTGGGTCCTGCTAGTGAAATGTGGCATTAAGTTGTAGGACCAGTTGACCTCTGGGGAGTAGTTTTTTTTTTTTTTTTTTTTTTGTTGCTGAATATCAGATGCTGATGGTTTGC
>JAODJW010000045.1:12314656-12344868 GCA_026777045.1 Hyperopisus bebe
TTTGGGATAACCTGTAGGTCAGCTGTTCAAACCCAGGTGTGAGGACTCTTCAGCTAATCAGTCCTCTAATTAGTAATATAAATAGGGAGTTGCAGCGAAAACCCACACGCACAGCAGCCCTTTGCGGATAAGATTGGCCACCCCTGTCCTATGCTGATCCATCATCAGATTTCCCAGCCCCAATCCTAGAATTAACCTATATAAATGGGTCTTGGGTCTGCAAATGCTTAGTGCAAAACTAATGAACAGTCGACCAATTTAAGAAGCCAAACCACGAACTTACATAAGTTTCCATCGTTATTCGGGAAACGCACCCAGACACCCACACGGGCCAAATCATGCCGGCTGCTACTCCTGTCAACACGCCCTCTCATAGAGAACGAATGACCTCCGGCCGCTTTGCCGCTCTCGCTGCTCAGCGCGTCATTTAGCATCTGTGTTTAACAAAAATTATGGTCGTCCAAACATCTTTTCAAGTGAAAACTGAAAGCAGGATTTGGCAATAAATACATTACTGGCAGTAGATGATTCGGCCCCAGGAAAGCTTAAAGAATCAGAATAAGCAGTTCAACATCTGTAAACAAAGTATTTTATTGAATGCATTTTTGTCCATTAGGCTTTATTTCTTACATTTTGGGTGCAGCTGGACATTCTAATATACCTGTAAGAACACCTGCCTACTAACAACAGGATGAAGACTGACGTGAATCCTGCATAGGTCATGAGAGTGACTCGTAAGAAATCAACTGTTCTGGGGTCAGAGGGCTGGAGCTGGTAGCCCAAAGGATGGTAGACGCTAAGCCTGATGTCTGCTGCCAGTGTGCCCTGCAGCCAGCAGTAGTATGAGCCCTTGTCATTCAAGATCACAGGGTGAAAATGCAGACGGCCTCCTCCATCGATGTAGACCCGCATGGTCTTGCTGACCCCTTCCATATAGTGTCTGCGGAGCACCCTCTTCTCCCCTTGGTCCCACGCAACTGCATCCCTAGACTTTGCTCCAGGACAGGCCAGGATGACATGGGCATTCACTGCATGATTTTGATAATGTACTGGGAGCCCAGTTCCTTTCGTGGAATCGCTGAAGAACTCCAGGATGGCCTTCTCTTTGGATGTTAGCCTGGGTTCTGCTGGACATGGCACCTGGCACTCTCTCACTTCCAGCTTCGCCCCGGTCTGAGAATCATCCAGCTGGAATCTGCGAGGCACCGCAGGGGATCCGCAGGAGGCAATTCCACGTTTGGAAGTCCTGTAGTGTATGTTTAGGTAGTCACTCCGCAAATAGCACAGACCCACTCGAGTTAGTTCACCGGGTACACCGCAGCGATCGCACACTGACCACCGCCAGTATCTGTTAAACACGATGTAGTGTGGAGATTGTTCAGATCCTCTGCTTGTTGAAGGATTCTGAGAAGTGACGTCCGATCCGGGAGACAGAGACACCTGCTGAATCCTCTGAATATCCAGATAGTAGGCATAGAAAAACCGGTTTGATTTTGTGCCGCAGATGTAGTATCCAGAGTCTGCTTCCTGGCCTCTAAAGATGATTAGACTGAAGAGGCGGATTGACAAACGGTTCTGAAGGTCCGTTTTATGGCCTACCTTAGCCGTGTCTATCACTGATACGCCTTCAAAGTCAGTGATAACTGTACTGTCCTTGCTGGCAAGATGTCTCTGGTAGTGCCAAACAACTGAGTAGGTCTCTTCAGATTTACAGCGACATGGCAGTTCAACTGTGACATCGGCCAGCGACGCGACATTTTCAAACCGGAAAAAGGCAGGACCGGCCTTCTTGGCAAAAATGTTCTCCTTTTCTTCTGGGCTCTCCTGGGCAAAGAGCAGTGCCATCAGTCCAAAATAAAATGGAAAGAGCAACATTTCTGAAGCAACTGTCATAACGTACGATTTGAAAAATATGAATGAATATATCCTTGCTTAATTGGAGTTTAAATGTAAAGTGCTGGAGAATTCTCAGTGATGATGTCAGAGTTGCTATGGCGATAACCCTAACCGACAATTTTTGATTCTAAAGCATATAGTAGCCTGAACAATAATATATGGAGGATTTTTTTGTGACATCCTTAATTATATGGGTCAACCTATCTTTAATTATGTGTCTATTGTCTAATTAATACATCAGTTATTAAATATATTAATAAATCGTTCAATTATTGCAAAGCTTATATCAATTTAATTATTTATTGAGACATTTAATGAATGATATATTGTAAAATATATTGAAGGATTGATTGCAAGATAGTATTCAAGTATGCAAATTAGGTGTGCTCTGATTGGTCTGTTAAAGCACAGTGGGAATATTCCAGCCGTGATCCTACAGTCTCATTCCTCTGATTTCTGTGCATGAAAGGAAGTGAATCTTTATGCTTTCCTGGGCAAATTTTCTCTACGACGGTGCATGGACATAAAACTGGGCTGCTTATAGCCGCGAAATATATGGGGCACCAAGTGTCTAGTGCTTGTTTTCATGCACAAAATACATTCTGTGGCAAAAAAAAAACATTATTTAATGACGAAATTAAATAATTCCTTGCTGCATTTTGTCCACAGAAAAACAAACTAAAGTTACATTTTATCCACAAAAGCATGAAAACCTCACTTCCTTTTGTACACAGAAATCAAAAGGAATGAGACTGCAGGTCCACAGCTTGAACACTCCCACTGTGCTTTCACAGAGTAATCAGTGCAAGCCAGGCCAATCCCAACCCAGTGGACTATTGTGGGCCTTGTGATGTGACAATTGCATGTGCACAATGTGTGAAGTCGTCCACATCACTCCCCATGCAGGCCTGTTTCACATCTACACGCTAGTGCTGTTCAAATGTTAGCCAATGAAAATAAATAGTTCTGCTCGTATAAAAAATATATAAGGACCACTGTACTGTACTTTTTGTAATGCATCTTACAAAAAATAACCAAATTCATCATCATTTATTTGTCTCCACATTAATAAGGTTTTTTGGAGGATGTGTGCAGGTTTTCGCTGCAGCTCCCTAATTAGATTACTAATTAGAGGACTGATTGACTGAAGAGTCCTCACACCTGGGTTTGAACAGCTGACCTATAGGTTAGGCCCTTTGCGGATAAGAGTGCCTACTCCAGCTTTAAAGTATTACTAAATGCCTGGAGCGTTCTGGAATACATTTTGTTTGATACCAAAACTGCATTTTGTTGAATTTGTTCAGGAAACTGAGTGATTAGACAAACCAGCCAGATGTCAGAAAATATACATCACAAAAAAGGTGACTGGAAATTCTGGGCCTCCATCTCCAGATTGCCGGCAGGTTTTAGAACCTCTGCCCATATATGGTCCCCTGAATCATTTTCCAACCCACTTGCAACACCCCTGCAGCATGACATGCAGTATATTCTCTATTGTGTAATCACAGACATATGTATAATATAAGAAATCTCAGGGTACTTACTTAGTGAACACAGCTAATGGCTCATATACTGCGTAGACCAGATGAATTACTCTAATAAAACACACTGAAACTTTTAATAGCATACTTATATAAAAACATCATAATTTTCCTCAGAACTTGTATTAGAATTTAGTAACCATAAAAGTAAGAAGGACTCAAAACATACATAAAGTTTCTTATGTTTAGACTGTTAAATAGTAATGCAAACGGATAACTCAGTCTTTTACTTTATTTTTGTTTTAAACAGCATCAATAGCATTAAACAGCAGCAGGATGAGTTACACACTTTTAGCCGTCCTGGGTAATGCAATCCAGTCGGGTAGCGAAAGGTTGTGTCTTCACATCATAATGTTGCATTAAGTCTTTCAGTTTTTCAACATCAATCCCCTCCCCTGCAGTCTGAGCATTGCAAAAAGCATTGTAATTTTTCTCCTTTCCCTGTATCTCTGTAGTATGTTCGCGGGCGCCGTCATGGCCGACACCTGTGTGCCCTATCTGAGCTTGTTTATCCGTTACGTCAAGCAGTCTGCTGAACAGCTGCGAACACCCGTCTCTTTCTGCTTGGTCCAAGAAGGACACGTTGAGGCTGAAACGACAAGTTTGTGACAGCCCCTCTAGGATTGCCAGTACGTCTGCTTCATGACCCGGCTGCATACACTCTGCCATAATTATCAGAAACTCTCCCAGCAGACCTGAAGCAATCTCAATGTTGAATATCTCCCTCAACTTCAGCCCGCCGAGGGATATCATGCAGTGATATTTGTCTTTGACCTTCCCACCTAATCGCTGCCAGCCGCGCTGAAACTCCAAAGCTGTTCGCGGCTGGAACGTCACTGCTTCACACTGTAAAAAAAATCACACGGGGATGAACTTTACAGAAACATTCAGCATCACAAAAGTAAGACACCTTTTACAACATGAACCTTCATATTGTAAGTTTTCACAGCGTTCACTTTTAGATTGTTTTAAATGGAATATCAAACAAAAATTGTTTTTATAGTTGATGCTCAAACAGGATTACATTTTTTGAATGAGCCAGTTAGTGTAGGTTTGATCCTGGCCTTTGGGTCATTGTTTTGGTCAGACGTGACCATGTTTTGCCTTGACAGAGCTGACACACATAGCAAAAGTATTTCTTGAGATTAACTGATGATTTACAAATGATCTAACCCTGATATACACAGAATTGGGTAATTCAGGTCCAGAGTATTCAAATGTTGAGGATAAAGAGTCACAGTCACAGAGTACTCAACTGGTTGATGAAACAAAATCCTGGTCTGGACTTTTACTCTCTGGACGTGAATTACCCAACTCTGCTTAGAGATCAGCTATGAAGGAAGTAATGTGAATCCATGCCTAGTGTATTGTCAGAATTTGATAATATGGAGAATATCCACTGACCATAGTTAGGATTTTAATTGTTTCACCCATTGTTACCTGGAAATTTTCACAATGCGGAATAATATGGGCTTTCGAAAATGCACAATATGATTTATAAAACAGAAAGTATTAGAGTCATAATGTAGCTTTTTTGGTGATGGATCTCCTGGGGTGGGGTAAATTCGGGTAACAAGCCTTTCCATTGATTGTTAAAGGTATAAAGTAGCTGACATAAGCTGAAACTTAGAAATAGTTTTCCTGTCAGTTCATTTTATATAAATGGCTGTCTTGGATGTTTGCTCTGTTTGGCCGGATGTCGTGTCCTGAAGGGGCAAAAAAAAACTCCGCTGCATCCTCCAGTCTGTGTCACACGGACGTCTTTGCTGGCCAAGCAGACATAAATCTTATGGATAATTAATGGCATGTATTATTACACTACTAGATATTGGTTTCATCTGGCAAGACTTCACAACAATCTTGCCAAATTCAGAGCAGACTTTAGAGCAGCTAAATAATGTGAGATGTAAAGTCCATGGTAATATGCAATCCCTGGATGTGAGTTACTGTGCAGCTCTCACACTGAATTTGTTTTGTTCCACTTCACCACCCTGCTTCCCAGTCAGTTACCTGCAGGGGATGTGAACAGGTCGAGTAAGGCGCTGTCTCTCTGTCTCACCTGAAATGCATCCTTCTGCATCAGTTAAGCATACTGTTAACAATGACACATTATCTGCCAAGCATGCTGGAACACGGAGCAAGGGCTTAAATAGCTGAACTTATTTAATATTAACTCATACCTTAATAGACTATATTGGAAGGGTGGCTCAGTGGGTAGTGCTGATGACTGGCTTTCCTACACATGGGTGTTTCTCAATACCAAGCCTGTGAAGATCGTACCTGTGGCTAACTCGCCTCCCAAGAACGAACTTGGGGCACAATGAATCATGGGATTGGTCTCATTTGGCGAGGATGCAACAGATGTATCCTTGATATTTTGGGCGGGGCAAGAAGGACATCCGGGGATGTTTACCGTCCACTCTACTTCTAATCTTAGTGAATGGTAAATGGTCTTTGGCAATGGAAGATGACTTAAATGGGTATGCGAGAACACAAGGATGGTCAAGTACACAGATTGATAAGCACCCATGCAATTTAGACAATTTGTATGTCCAAATTACCCATAATGCATTAGTATGCGTTCTGAAATGGACTGGCATCCTATGTAAAAAAAAAAAAAATCCTGCCTGCTTTTGCGTTGCACCCATCCCAGAAAGAAATACCCCCAATCCTATCCTGATGCCCTTTACATCCTTGGACAGCCTCACGGTTGGCTGAGACCCAATAAGTCGTCCCGCGAAAGTAAAACGGATGGATGCAAAAGTAGTCTTCAATTAACGATAATCCGCTCTTGAATGCTGATTCATTCTGAATATTTAAATTAATTTACTTTTGGAATCGTTCGCTTTTGTTCTCTTTGAAACGTTTTTACGCCTCGCTTCAGAGCAGCCGGCGATCTGGCAAGCTTTGCTGCTTCATGTGTCCTATTCGAATTCTGTGCTACAGCTGGAAAACTCTTTATCTGGGCAATCATCCAGCAACTCGAGAGAACTCGGCCAGATCTGCCAAGAAGCATAACTGCACACTGAAATAAGCTTGGTTAAAAAAAAAAGGAAAAAGAAAAAAAAGTTGGTAAAGATTTACTCACAGAAACATTTGGTTGTAAACGAGCTGTGATACAAGGGTCTAAATATTTTCTCACAGTAGGTGGCAGAAATACTGACTTCCTTGACTGTTTTTAATAAAGGTATTTAAAATGTGTATCAGCTTTCAATATCAAAATCAATATAAGAAAGTCATTTGGAAGGATCAATGCATCTTATCATGAAGGTAATATTACCAGAGTTGGGTAATTCAGGTCCAGAAAGTAAAAGTCCAGACAGGGATTTTGTTTCAACCAACCAGCTGAGTACAATGTGACTGTGACTCTTTATGCTCAACTGGTTAGTTGAAACAAAATCTTGGTCTGGGCTTCTACTCTCCTGACCTGAATTACCTGACTCTGAAAATCACACACTTCCATCCAGCTTATGTACCCACTTGTCTTCTGGAGGGTTGTGGTGTCTGAAGCCTTTCCTGGAAGCTACAGCTACAGGCAGGGAATAACCCAGGATGGGGCGCCAACCCATGCTCTGCAAACATAGTATTGGGGCGGAGACTCGAACCCTGGACTTCAGAGGTATGCGGCACAATTTCTGTCCCCTTACAAACTTTCATAACTATAAATATAACATCTAAGCCACCTTCAACATCCTCACACCCAATGTAAGCTGTTAATTGTAGGTATTTAGTATTTATTGCCTTGACTGACCTCCGTCACCTGGCAGCAAACCGTGTCCTTTTGCTTGGTAGCAGAAAAAACAGGATTCCATGGCTGTTTGCGTGGTGCTCCAACAATGTCAGTCTTCTCCAGAGGCTTCAAATGGGAGGCCAGGACTATGTCCCTGAAAAGTGAAGCATCAACTTCTACTGGTATAAGTTATGATATATCAATATTAACTTATTAAAATATTAATTGAGGATTCAGGGCTTAAAATATACTTAAAATATTAGGGACAGCTCCAAGAGTCAGCCTGTATATTTATAAAGGTGACGTATGATTAAATAATACATTTACCTCATGATTTTTTTATTTTTTATTATCCTGCGTCAAAACCACGTTTCAACATTTGAAAGCCATCTTTAATAGAAGAGTTCAATTTTTATTACACACATCATGAACACTGTTCTACATTCAAAAATATGTGATTTATTTTAAAAGTATATTTATCACAAAGTTGGTCAACTGCTTCCTTAGGTCGAGTCATGACACAGGAAACATTTCAAGGAATGAGACAATGTCTGTGCACTTGCTTGCGTTGTTTAATAAATTTATAATTTTGTTTCATGGCCAGCATATCACCGTCACTAGTGTAATACACTGTAGGGGCTGGATAATTCAAGTTTTTGTCTAAATAATCCTGTAAATCATTTTCATCTTTGATTTTAAATAGTTTCAGAAAGTCGCCTCCTATGGTGCAGCCACTTAAAATAAATTACTATTTTAATCAAAACATAACTGGTACTAAACCATGTCTATGACACCAGTGAATAATGTTAATGTTATTAATGATCAAAATAAAAAAAGCCAATTAATATAGAGATTAACTTGGTAATATTGCCATTTTGTAAAACAAAGCAAAACATAATAAAATTGCTTGTTCTGTTATTGGTGTTATATGTGCCACTGGTACTGAAGTTATGACAAGGTGTTTTTAAATAAAACATTGTTTTTTATTAACAGCTCTTACCTGAACTGTCATTAAATACAGACACATTGAAGTTGAAAAAACTGAAAATAATTCATGACAAAATGAATGTATCTTGATGCATTATGATAACACCAGTGACAAACTTTGTAATTTACATTAAAATATATTAAGGTGCATTTTCACTCATTTTTTCATGTATAAGACTTAATAAGACTTAACAGAGATCATAAAGTGATTTGCCTTTGGTACTAATGAAATTCATTTAATTTTAATTGCGCCTCTATTCCCACTCCGAACGGAGACCGAGCCGTGTGAGCGTATGTAGCCTATGCATATGCATAAGTGACGCTCACCTGAATTCCTCGTACGACGCCACTCTTTGATGTACAGCTCGAAATTTGGCATTATTTTCTCTTTGATACCTTTCGTCGGATTCCAGGGCGGCATTCAGAGCACTCTCCACTGACGCAAAATTAATCCCCTCCGGGCCATCCATACTGCATATAGATAAAATAATAATAATAACAATAATAATAATATCAGTTAGAGATATTACGGTATTTCAGTTTTGTTGTTTCCTCTTTGTCTAACTACAATACGTTTCTCATCTAGTTCATCCTTATTCCGTAACTGACATTCAAGCTGGATAACGTTACCTGTGTCTTGTGTTTGGTTAGTTTAGCAGTTCTTGCGTCCGGTGGTGTCTTGCTTTAAAATTTGAATTTTTTAAAAAGATAACTACTCAGAACTGTCAAGAATTAGATTAAGGAAAATAATAATTTGTATTATTACTGTTATTATTTGCTATTGTTTTATACAATAAGAAACTAAATTCTAGCTGTGAGTTTCAATTTAACTAGCTTTCCTCCATGTAAGTAAACAGCTCGTGTCCATGGCAACCACTATAGTAATCGCTGTGCCTTCGTCAGTATATTACCGGCTTTGTGGCTGCGACAATCCAAAGAAGCTCCATTGGTAGTCTACAATAGCTAATACAGACAAGTGGATATTACAGACGACGCCACTTTTTGTGCAAGGATAACTCTGAATGCTTTGATGAGGGGGAAACAGTCTGGCGATACGTTCTAGCAAATGCAGCGTCCCGTGAAGAGCTGCGCGATCGGCCGGAATGGGCATGCGCAATGTCTAAAAGGCAAGCTGGGAAAACTGGGGTCTAAAGTGCTACATTGCAAAACAAATAAACGTGAATGGAGGAAGCCCGCGAGCTGGACCGCGCAGTATATTTAGCGGCGAATACGTCATCGAAGTGCAGACGTAACGTTTCATCACCTCCAGGTGGAAAACGTGCTTTGGTGCTGTATATTCTACAGCTACTGAAATAAATACCTGCAAAATGAGTGTCATTTAAATCGCTATCAAAACTTTTAAGTTTCACTTAAATTCGTTAGAGATGTAAGACATTTGTACACCATAAAGACAAATATGTAAATTTTATACGCTGGTGTAGGAATTAAATACACAACATTGAGGCTGTACGTGAGACCATATATATATATATATATAGTTGTACGACTGGTATTCAGTTAATGATAAAAATGTATTCTTAAAGTGCTTGCTTTTCACACTCAGTTTCACCCGCATTTTTATGAAATTAAGTGAAATTTCATGGGCAAATTCTGGAAATATAAAAATTATTATTATCGTTATGTACAGGACAAATAGGGTTTCATGCTCCTGGGAAAATTAATCTTTTAATTAATACAAAGTTTGACATATAAGTTTGAACAGATCCATCCAGCGTAATTAAGAGTAGCATAAAGTGTACTTTATTTATCCATAATGTCTTGTGCGTGCCTTTTGTTTTACCCCAAACAGACATTTTGATATGTGGATGGAGTAATTTTATCCATCACTTGAAATATACATTTTTGTGTTTGTTCATTTGATTAAATCAAGTATTGAGTCATTGGCAGCTGCATTGTAATTCTGCATTGTTCTTCCTGATCCTTATCTGCATAATCAAATATTTTATAATTGAAAACTCAGGACTTACTATGAAATTACTTCTATTGTTTCTATGTTTTTCAGGCTACGTCACGAACCAGGGGCGGAGGAGGGGTCTCACGGCAGGGGGAGGGGGGCAACAGGAGTGAAAATTGCTGACCCAGGAAGGAGGGGTCCCACTTGGTAAATCTCTTATCGCGAATTTTGCATGATCGTCGGTTATACGGTTATACGGAGCATCCAATAAAATCTACTGGCCGGGTGGGGGTGGGGGTGGGGGGGGCAATGGGGATCCGGAGGGGTCCCCGTGGAAAATTTCGCAGTGGCCCGCCCACGCCGTGATGGCGGTTTAAACAAATAGTTTTACATTAAAAAAATAAAGAACAACCAAAATCTACTCTTATGACTGCGTATTTGTTATTAAATAAGGTATTAAAATGAGATTAGACTCAGATCGCTGATAGAATCACACAGGAAATGTTATCACAATTCTGTCCAGTAGGTGGGGCTAAAGTACTAGAATTTCTGAGAAAATAAGATAAACAGATATATACAGCATATCTGGAAATAATCTGTATGTAGTCTGCAGAGGTGTTTATTGAATTGGTTCATGCCATTGGTTCACCCATCCTTCTTCTAACCAATCTGGTTAGGGTTGGTGTGATGGTGGTGGTGGTGAGGGGGGGCAGTGCAGGGCCCATGGCTGGAGTATAGCCTGGAAGGGAGAATAGACCCACACTCTCTGTCCAAAACGGGTTCCATTGTTTTAGTTGTGGTTCAGTAGCATCATTATTAATGACAGGCACCAGTCTGCTTGTGTATATTCCGGGTGTTTGTGTTCTATTAATGTCAACACCAGGGAACTACTGTATCACGTTCTTATAATGCACGGTCTGCATTTTCAATAATGTTGATTGGGGCTTAAAAAGAGAGTTAGCAAACTAACCTCCTCTTATAGTTGAACTTTGCTTGCCTTTTGGCTTCGATAATGAAATGGAGTTTATAGATAAAAGAAACTTTGCTGGTTTGATATAAATTGAAAACTAAAGGAATGATAATCAACTTTGGGTCGATCTCCTCTGACTGGTACAGTTATGGATATCGTCCAGTATGATCTGGCCAGAACATGAAATGTTTGATCATAGATATGCAGTGAATTTTGTGTAAAAACTGGAAAATAAATATATTTTTTAAGTTTGCTTCTTTTACCTGTTCACACATATGATCCCCATTAAATCCATGTGTGCTGGTTCAGGCTGCTGAACTATACTGTTCCATCCATCCATGTTCAATACCCGCTTGTCCTATGCAGGGCTGCATGGGTCTGGAACCTATCCTGGAAGTAATGGGCACAAGGCAGGGAGTAACCCAGGACAGGACCCTAACCCATTGCAGGACACACTCACGCACCATTCACTCGCACATGCACACCTATGGACAGTTTGGTAACTCCAATTCACATTGGCATGTTTTTGGACTTTTTGGGGGGGGACATGGGGAGAACATGTCAACTCCATATGTGGCCAGGGTGGAGCCTCAGACCTTGGTCCCAGAAATGTGAGCCAACAGTGCTAACCACTGCGCCATCACGCTGCCCTGAGCTGTGAGCCAACAGTGCTAACCACTGCACCATCACGCTGCCCTGAGCTGTGAGCCAACAGTGCTAACCACTGCGCCATCACGCTGCCCTGATCAACTCACAGACACTTACATCTGAAGATCGATTTGTGGAAAATGGAGGCAGTATCTTGCCAAACAGAAAACGGTTAGCAACTCCCCTTCTGGCAGTGAATGAATTAGCAATATATGTCAGTCCAGATCCTTTAATCTGGACTGCAAGTTATTGACCTGGGGGGGTTGGGGGGAGCAGTTAGGGAGGGTGGTGATGGTGAAAGTTGTCGACGGTGGTGGGGAGGGGGCATGGAGGGCAGCGGCTTATTAAATCAGCCCTCAGAAGGTCCTAACCTGGCATTTTGCCCATCTTGCCAGGATTTGCCACTGGCAATAATTCAGAAATTGATACATTAAATTTATATAAAAAATGTACCACAAACATCACTGTTTGCACATACGTGTATCTAATATACGGTATTGTGCAAAAGTCTTAGGCATGCAAAGGAAGTGTTTAAAGCTATTTATTTGGGTTTGCTCACAACTAAGAATGCAGTTTAACATCAGAAAATATGCAGATTAACAGTAAGACAATAAAAAAACTGCCAGGAATTTCTCCATAAAATCACTGGTATCATGTTGGATGGTGAGATGAATTTACGATGCTTGAGATGCTTAACAAATGCTTTATCAAGATGCTTAATAAATGATTTATAATGCATTGTGAATGTGTTTATAAATTACTGAACAGTTAAGTGTTACCTATATTTTTTGTGAAAGTGTCCCTGGAGCAATTACAGGTTAAAAGCCTTGCATGACAGCCCACCAGTGAAACCACTCTGCTGACCCTGGAATTTGAACTGCTGACTTCCTCACCACAAGCACAGTGCCCTATTTCTCTGAGCCACACACTGCCCCCCCCCCCCAATCCTTCTTAGATTTGTTGCACTGCAGAACCAAAGCCAATCTCAAGAGGCTGGAATTTTTTTTAAATAACGTCCCATTAAAGCAGTTCTTCAAAACAATACTTCTTGTTTTACAAGTTCATAAAAGAAAACAAACTCCCCCTTCCTGTGAGTACGGGATTAATGGTCAGAATACTTGCTCAAATTCCAAACAATCCACAGTTTGTCCACAGTTTGCCCACTTTCTTGACTGTGCTAAGGACACACACCTGTATTTTACACTTCAGTTAATACTCATCAGCTTTATTACTGTACCAAGAGTATTTGTGGGTATTATATAGCGTTAGCCAGTCATTGTTTTTGTGACTGATTGTGAACATGCTTTACTTCTGGGCCCTGAATCACAAAGCCGGATTTCTCGCTTAGTCAGATTACTTGTCAGATTTAAGGTACCCCAATTTAAATGGACTTTATCTCCTTTCACTTACATTTAGCCCGACTATCTTCCAACAAATCCAACAAGTTATCCGGCTAAACGAGAACTCCGGCTTCATGATACAGGCCCCTAGTGTTGTGCAAATCATGTCGGGATAGGGATCTGTGGTACTGTCTGGAAGCTTGGTTGTGTCTTCACACCCAATGGCTGTCAGAGTAGCTGTATCACAGTTGGGCCCTTGGGCAAGGTCCTTAACCTCAGTCTCTTCAGAGGTGCTGGTTGACCCTGCTCTTTATGTTGCTTTGAAAAATATAATTTTAGTACGTAAGTGATGGTTAACTTCAGATTTCTATCCTATAATAACAGAAGCAGCAGTATAACTGACTTACTATTCCATGCATCCCTTGACTGAACCAACACCCCTTGCAGGCAGATCAATGAATTCAAGAAAACACTTAGATACTTGCCTTTTAAATACATACAAGCCCACCGCAAACAGCATCCTCCCCATGTTTGTTTGTTTATACTTCTGTTGCAAATATTTAAAATAAACTTCCTGCTCTAATTATGTCACCTTTTTTCCTGCTTCCAACAGCAGTTTCTGTAAGTACATTTGGATTTATATATGGTAAGATTGGTAGCTGGATAAATGGATAATTTTGTAATCTCTCCCTCTCATTATGCCCCTGTAATTTAGCTTATACCATAAAAAACTATTTATTTTATAGGTTTCTACCAAGTCTATGAAACTAGCAGCCAAGGCCTGCATAGAAATTTATTCTGAATTCCAATGAAATCACGAAGTAAGTCCAAATTATATAAGCTATAGTTGTTTAAATTAGTATGTGAGCAATTTCAAAACAACTAACTTCGCACTGGGTTAATTTACTCTGATCTGTGCTCCTGACAATGGTCTTTCATAATGTTACATTAAAAACCTTGAATTATGTACATCAGATTTTAGAGAATGGAGAATACCAAATAGGGGAAAAATCATTAGAAGTACATTGAGGCAGTGATATAAGCCATGTGGTGCATAGTCAGACTACAGCAGCTCATATTTATCATCCAAATCTTTAGACATTTATATTTTACAGTGTGGTAAAATGTGGTAGGTGATGTTGATTAAGTGTGATGAGAGGTGGAAATTTCAGGTCCAGAAATTTAAAATCCAGACCATGATTTCGTTTTAGCCAGTCAGTTGAGCATAAAGAGTCACAGTTACAGTGCACTCAACTGGTTGGTTGAAACAAAATCACGGTCTGGATTTTTACTCTCAGGGCCTAAAAGTTCCACTTCTGGGTAAGAGACAGTATGATTTCCATGGGACATGGGCTATGTCAACATTTTTCTCCAAGGCGGCGGGAGATAGTCTGGAAAGCCTTGGAATGGTAACTGAATGCTTACAAGAGCATAAAAGAATAAAATCACTGGTATATAAGATTGTCTTAGGATCAATTGTTGAGTAATTCAGCAAAGTCTGACACTGTTACTCACTGTTATTCTGTGACGTTAAATTCTTCCTTCCTTGGCACGACGGGCTACGCACCAACATCTCTTTTTGAATTTTCGCTACAGCAAGCTAATCATAGAGCTTTTTTGTGACATTGGTACAACTGTGTCTTTATTGGTCTTTACCACGGCTAAAAGAACACATTTTCCCAGGGTCTGTATTCAGATAGTATCACGCCTTGAACCCAGAAACGGACCAGCTTTGGTGGTTTTCCATCTGCAAATGCCCAGCTCTACATTTTTGCGTAATTTTGATTTCTTGAGATAAAACACCACAGTTTTGTGAAGTTATCGGGTATTGCTAACATATTTAGCGCCGTTGTAGACGGCCAGTGTGTTACAGAGTAATGACCTGTTATGATATCGGGGTAGTCGTAGCAGTGGGCTGTATTGCTAAACACTGGATAATTACCCTGCCAGTGACAGGTATCCTCACTGTAGGATTTCACCTGCTTTCTGGCCCTGAGGAGCTTTTCCTGGGAGAGCAGGGTTCATACAACCTTCTCCAGAGGCTAAGACAAGATGGTATGTACCACAAGGCCAAAGTGGGGATTGGTCAGGTTCAGGGTGCGATAGTGTTCACCTGAGGAACTTCAACAATGTACTAGACAAGTAGGGGCAGGTGGGTAAAGATGTAGGAAGGGGGGGGAGAGGGGGGGTGAAGATAATTATAAAAGCTGGAGTTGTGTAGCTGGGAGGGAAGGCTGTGGCCTAGCAGGGAGCCTGCATCTGCTTTGGGGAATAAGGGCCAAATTTTTTGATGACCCCCTATATTACTAATTAAAACCATCCAACCCAACCAAATAGATTCCATTTGGAGCAGATTCTATTCCGGATTCTCAGCTTTTCCCTAAGTGTTTGTAGCATCCCAGCTCCATCTGCATTGTTTTGTTTATAATGTCTAAACGGCAAATGATGCTGTCTCACCTTGATAGCCAGGTACAATTTCTTCAGCGGATTAACTCAACAAAAACGTGTCGTCATTCCTGTAAGCATGTGTGTGCAGATGCAAGCAAATACACTAGGACCTTAATAGCAAGTGTTGGAGTTGGAGTTGAAGTACGCAGGGTACTAGTCTATGTCAGGAATGCTTTTTGCTCAGTGTCTCAACATGTCTAGGTGGTAGGAAGGATAAGGTGGTAATGGATCATTTAGCTTTTAGTGTGTCCACTAGCTGTCTCCAAGAACTACTCTGTAGTGTGTTACAGCATTAAAATGCTTAGTTTCGAGTGATGAAAAAAATTCTTAGAAACAGATGGAAGACTGGATTGATGTATGCATTTTATTACAGCGTAAACTTTGCCTGTACAAATAAAATGAATTTCTTAGGGTCATTGCTCTGTTCATGGAGGGGTAAAGGCTTACTGTTCGTGTTGTCTGGTACTGTGAAATTCATTCATACAAACCTCTAAAAGTGAAAATCTGGCTTATGTAGCGCGATAACATGGGTAATTTAACAGAAAGCTTTGCAAGAAAAAGGGGAAAAATCAGGCTTGTCTCAGGCTTGATATCCTTGAAAATTTCATCTTCATTGCAATGGCATGGTGAAGACCAGGGCCTGAATTTCCAGACAATTTATTTTTCAAATATTTCTTTCATTAGTGCTAAACAGATGCAAACAAGACGCAGTACCACCAAATAACAGCATGATTGAGTTTAATTTCTGGGAGCTTAAAATAGCTTTTATTTTATGGAGTTGAAGTATGAAACAACATATTTGTTTCATAGTGAAAAATATCTTTCTGTATTTAATACAGACTGTATAATAGGGAGGTTGGACAGTTTTAGAGAGGAACTGGAAACAGTAAGAAAGTAGATGAATGAGATGTTTATCTGTATTATAACACTGACTGACTGCGTGCGTCTTCAAAGAAGTTGTGATAACGTTTGGTATTAGAAAGGAGGACACTCTGAAGACACCCAGGACACTCTGAAGACACTCAGGACACTCTGAAGATACCCAGGACACTCTGAAGATACCCAGGACACTCTGAAGACACCCAGAACACTCTGAAGATACCCAGGACACTCTGAAGACACTCAGGACACTCTGAAGATACCCAGGACACTCTGAAGACACTCAGGACACTCTAAAGATACCCAGGACACTTTTCTCCATTTAGACAGGCACATCATTGGAATGCCTTCTTTTAACCTGCACTTTTCCTTGTATTTATTTTTTCTTAGCAAAAATGGGGTAATAATCATTTTAGCATTATTTTATTGTTCTGCTGGCATGCAGCTATTTTTCCATTGAATATAACTCAATGTACAGTGAACCAATGTGTTTATGGGTACTTAAATGAACAAAACTATACAAACAAGCCTTGAAACTTGAAACATCAGGTTTGATATAAGCGACATTGGGCAGAAAGAGACATAACTCAGGAAAAAAACATTATTCCAAGCCCAACAATAAATAATGTGGCACAACTAAGAATAGAAAACTTACAAACATAAAATGCATCCATCTGCACATAATGGTAACTATCAGAAAAGCAGAATGCAAATGTCACTTTATTAGATTAAACTTTTGCATCTATTGTAGTAATATTAAAAATGCATGCTAGTACTGCGGCATTTGCTAAGAAAAGAGCCGCTGAGATATTTGGGAATAATGGAACCAATAATAACAAAAACCCATTTAAATGGCTTCTTCAAATGCAAAATTGTGAAGGTCAGAGGTACGATCCCAATTTCCTACAGTAAACACCAATACGTACAAAACATCTTGAGTCATTTGTATCTCACAATCATTCTGGCTAAAAGTGATATCTGTGAAATTAAAGAAGGTTCTGTTGTGTCATACAAAGACATTTCTGTTATGGATATGTGCTTCATTAGGATGAAGCTCCTTAAGAAGCAACATCTGGTCTCAATCATCAGGGGTGAATTTCCCAGAATCAGCGAAACTAGAATCCCTTTTGTTTTAGGTAAGTAATTCAACATCTAAGCCAGTGTTTCTCAATCCGGTCCTCAGGGAGTCTCAGTCGGTCCATGTTTTTGCTCCCTCCCACCTCCTTGCCCAGCAGTCCACATTATTGCTCCCTACCTGGTGCTGGGTGGCAGCAAAAACGTGGACATTCTGTGTGTCCCCAAGGGCCGGATCGGGAGACACGGACATGAGCCGCATGACACCACTGCTAGAAAGACACAAGTTCAGTGTTTGTTGAAAATTTTATTTATCCAGATTAATTAGAGCTTTTAGATCTTTTGCTTTTAGTGCTTCAATACGTTTGGGAAACTTGGCCCTGTCTGCATCTCTGAATTCTTTCATTTTATCTAAGTTTTTTCTAAAAATTGATTGACCCATAGCTGTTTCCCTTCAATACAAACATGCATCATGTTTCACTGCGGATTCAGCCAGCACCGTGCCACTGAAATATGACCTAACCCAGGGGTCTCCAATTCCGGTCCTGGAGATCCTCTATCCCGTAGGTTTTCTGCCCCACTTTACCTGAGAACAGTGGTGGCTCATCAGAAGCCGGGTATGATAGAAAACCTACTGGACAGTAGCTCTCCAGGACCCGAGCTGGAGACCCCTGACATAACCAATTAAATGCTTCTGTCCTCTCATTATGGCAACAAACGCACTGTTTTGATTATTGCATTCACATGATTTTCTTGTTCTGTTTATGGAATAATCTGTCTGCACTTATTTGGGATTGAAACACACTCTGTATATTTAATCCTAGAGTAAAGATCTCTTATAGCTTCAGGGGTAGAGAGGATGTGTCCAGACCACAAAACTTTCTGCCATCTAAGAAGCCTCAGCTATTACCCCAAGATTACGGGCAATTGCCTCATTTGCTGCTTCGTGCCACCATTCCAAGTTGGACAGTCTCACATAAACATCTTGTGTGTGTATAAGCATCACATTTTTTAGCAGCTCTATAAATCTGTGTCAACAAAGTATCTCTCTGCTACCTATTCTGCCGTGATCAGCTGTGACGGTCACGTCATAAGGCGCATTTGGATAATCTCATGCCCTTTTATGGCGACCGCCATCTCTGTGTCCACAGACACTTTCGATTAATGGAAATCCAGCTGGACCTGGTTAAAATAATTGAGTTGGCAGGGTTTATAAATGTGGTCAGCTGGGCGGAAGTAAGGAGGATAAAATCTGGCCGGATGGTACCCAAGTCGAAATGTAACCTTGTAGATAAGCATTGATCAGGGCAAACTTTTGATTGAAGGGGCTCCAAGACCAAGTAAATGTTACATAGATAAAATTGTTAAAGGGGAAAAAATTGATGGGATATTATGAACTTGCATTTACAATCAAGATGGGAGTAGATTTATTTATCTATGAAACAATAGTTCACAGAGAGATGACAGATAGCAGTAGATCATTTGTGTACTTTGACTTTGCTTTGGTTTACTTTTGCATTGTGCATCATTATATAAGAATCTGAGCAGAACAGCGATTCTGTAATCCACACGCCAAAGAAGCCATGTGCTTAAACTTAGCATTAGGGCCATTTTCCTATCTTTTCATATCTCTGTGAATATGCCCGTGACCATTTTCCACAAGTAGCACTGGAAGTAATTTCATGAAGACACTCAACCTTGAGAATGTATGAAGAATTCATGTTTGTATTATAGACAAATATAGATTTTTATGTATATATTATTTTAGTACCTCCAAGCAGATAATTCACTGATTGTGGGATCATTCTGGAGATGTACTGGTAACAAGCTGCATGTAGAATCTCTTTGTGAAATATCTTAACCCTTGATTTTCTGTGCCCTTCATTGTTTGTGTATCTGTACCTTTAAGAATTCTGCTCTCACAGCACTTCACTATTAAGTGCAATGAGAGTAGATCTTCATCTTAGGGGCTGAGTTCTGACAAAGCCTGCTGAAATGCGCCCAGTCTCCTGTGCTGCTTTGCCAGCGTCCCTTCTGCTCACAGCTTTCTTTCCTTTTAATGGGCAGTGCTGAGGATGTGTGAAAGCATTCAGTCTGCAGCTGCACATCACCCACATCCCCTGTCAAATCATCGGTTTTTACAACTTAGTGGCCATGAACAAACCGAGAATTTCTCATGTTATTTTGACAGGATTTCTGAAAAAACAGGGAACTTGGACTTAATGTCAACAACGAAGTGATAAAACCTTTCTAAGGTGAAAAAATATTAAAATCTTAGTACAATAATATGCCTAATTAAAATCTCTTTAATGGTTCTTACACATTGAAGTCTTTACTTCCTACATTATCGTTAGACTAAAAATCCTAGATAAAAAAAGTATTTTGGAGAGAGAGGGAAAGTCAGCCGTTTCATTCAAAAGGATCCGGAATAGTCTTCAGGAAGGAACTTTCTTTTAAATAAATACTGGAAAATACCCAACAGGGATGCACAATGAACTGGTGGCACTGGCTTGATGTGGGTATCTGAGCTCAGACATGCTATACCATTAATACCGACTGACTCATGCTATGTTATATGTGCTCTAGAGTACTTTGAGTAATTAAATGCATGATTCATGACCATATGTTTCAAATGCTACAACTGAGATCCTATTCACCAGCAGTTAGATACATTAACTTTTCATATAAGGTTTGTTTTATGTAATATTGTGATTTGGTTTTTTATTTACCAAAAAAGCCACAGTACTATGAGTTGGCAGGAGTTACATCAGTGGCACTGGGTTGGGTTTAGCTAATGAGTCCCTGCTGACTCTGCCTGCACTGATTAACCTCATCACAGTTTAAAGGCATCAGCTGGATGGGTTTTGCCCCCCCCCCCACCTCTCAGGGAGTCTGTGTACCCCTGGGGAGTAGTGTTGATGGGCCAAGCCCCCATTTTTCCTCTGTTGCAGCGTTTTCACTTTTTTGGCACCCCTTTGATTCCCACAGAGGACCTGTCCACACTTCTGCCGCTCTCTCTAATAAAGCCCCTTTGTTTGTGCGAACCTTTCTGTCCTGTGTCTCTATCCTCCCCTTGTGGCAGAACTCCACCCCACAGCTTGCCACATCAGGAAACGACCACTTAGAATGTGCGTGCTGTGAATTTGCGAGGAATGTTCCACTAGTATTGTTAGATAACTTGGAGAGAGTCGCGTAAAGCCTTGCTGAAATCCGGAGCCTGTCTAATAACTGAATTGCATTGTTAGATTTGCAGGTTTTTTATGCTTTTTGAATGTTATGCTTATATGACTTTTCATCAAAGCCATAAAACAATGCCCTCCTAAGTTATTGACCTTTCAGCTATTGTTAAAATAAAAGTATCTTTGGCTTAAAAATGTATCGACGCATGTGGCAGTGCTTAGGCTTATTTCGGGCGATGTTCCCAGTTGACTGCTGATTTATGTAATTACAGGTCAAGACTGAAAGGAGGTGTGAAGGAGCATTAGATCAGCAGTAGATAAGTAGACTTATCTGTCTTAATGGTGAAACTGTGTGTGAAAGTTCTACTATTCTAGTGCCTTAGCCTATTGTGTGAATTTCACGTGCTTTTTCGTGCAATTGACCAGAAACCAAAGACAGTAATGTCCTGATCTCCAGTGAAACTCTCTTCACATACTATACTTAAGCACTGGTCGATATCACTCTCTACACAGGAGAAATGCTGCATATGACTTTAAATTGGCAACTTATCAGAATCCCTTTTTGCTTTTCCATTCAGGTCCAGAGAGTAAAAATCCAGACCAAGATTTTGTTTCAACCAGTTGGGTATAAAGAGTCACAGCCACAGAGTACTCAACTGGTTGGTTGAAATAAAATCTTGGTCTGAACTTTCACTGTCTGGACCTGAACTACCCACCTTGGTTTGTATTTTTATTAGGTTTTATGGGAGTATTCTCTTGATTCAGCCAGTTATAACACCCCCCCCCCCCAAATTTTGTTCAAGTTCCTTATCAGATATTGTGCGATCTCTGAGAAATTAATTCTGTGTTACATATGGCTAATATATATACATATTACCAAAGACGACAGGGACGAAGCAGCAAGCCATGCTGGGATTTTTTTCTGCCCCCAGTCTGTTGGGATTGGCCCAAGGCAGGGGCTGATTTCCATAACCCAGAACACGTGGCAATACTTTCCCTCCTTGTGTCCTGCATCCATGTGGACTCCCCTTCGAGTTTATGTGCTCAGTTCACAGTCTTTGTTTGTTTCTTCTTCCATTTCCCCTTTTATTTATTTGGCAGCCTCGTCTGGCCCAGGTGACCCGCTGGTTACAAGCATGCAGATAAAATACCAAATACGAAGAGAAATGAGGCCATAAACACACAAACAGACACCAGACATAGTAAGTTCAGTTATTTAGACAGTATTTTTTTTCCAGGATTATTCAAGGATAACCCATCCACTAACAAGGTTACTTTTATCTGGTACCATGTTAATAATATAGTAATATCCTAGTAAAATAACAGGTACACTAACTTAAGAAAGTATTTAGGTAGATAGATAAACACATAAATAAATGTTATTAATCCCAATATGTTTACTATTGTGCTCCCTTAAACAATTGGGCTCCACTACTGCTTGTGGGGGAGGGGGTGTCTTATAAGGGAGGTTTTGAGTCTTTTAAAATTTCCGATGCATGAGTTTCACTGAAGGAGACAGCTTCCTTTGAAAGAAACGGAGATTATCTCTGAACTACGTGTGTCTGTCTTTGTGCTTAGCTGAGGAAGAGTTGAAGGCAATTCAAGCTCTTCTTTGGGATGCTGTAGTTCAGCCAAGGACATAAACAAGGAGGCTGAGTGGATTTGGTTGCAATCAGACATCAACTTAATGGCTAATGGCTTCCAGATCTACCGAATACCTCTGTGACCACACCCCTCTTCCTGAAATGCATTTTTTCTTTCTCTTCTCTTTCTTTAACGTTCATTTTCTTTCCTAAAACTATTGCCTGGAATGTGTTGATAGAGATCCCAAGGCAACACATGTGAGGATTTTGTGGGCCCCGAGACGTCTAATGGTTTAAAAAGAAGAATGTGAGTAGAGGTGAATCGAAGCAAGCAGGATCTTGCCGGGGAGACAGAGCCAGTGAAGAGGGAGGGGGTCTCTCTTTCGCCACAGAAGCTGCGATTTTTTTTTCTTTCTTTGTTGCTCCTGGGTGTTCCACTTTACTCCGTCCTTCACCCTTGGATACCGCAGACATGGAGCCTTGAGGTCAGGAGCATCCCTCAGACTGCCTCATCAGTGTCGTGCACATACTGATTATACAGTAGCAGCACATGGGAATCTACAGCAACTACATGTTAGCTAGAACCTTGATATCATGCTTTATGAATCGTATAGAAAATAATATATCTGACTGCTGAGGGAGATGGGACAAAAAAAACTTATGGGTACAAACTAAAAAAAAAAACATTCAATTTGAATATGGGAATATGAAAAGCAACATTCAATAGTTTCTCGAGTAGCTTAAATGCTCAAAAAGGCAAATAGAGATTCAGTCATTTGTGAATATTAGATATTCATTATACTAGTAAGTGCAATTAGAAATGCACTGCTAGCTCTGTAAAGATAAATACCTGGATTAGATCACTAGTCACTCATAGCCGTGAAAGTGAGGAACAAATAACTGGCCAGGGGAGAAAAGTTAATCTGAAAATGGGGCATCCCCAGTCAGCCAATGAGGTGCCTGCTTTTTCTCAGTTACTCCCCCTCCGAAATACTCTTCTCTGTCTTGAATTACAATTTCGGGCTTGTGGGCAGATCAGAGGAGGGAAAAGCAGAGTAAAAAGAACAATAAACAAAGCCAACAGCTAGACAGGTTAAGGAATAATGTCAGCGCTAGTTAACTATATCCAGCAGGAAGTTAATACTAATACTTGGAGTATGGTCACTTCCTGTATTTCTAGTACTAATTGTCTGGGTCACAGATTCGCAATAAAAATATTTTACATGACTTCATCTGCAGTTTCAAACACAATTTTTCCCCCAGATTTTTCTGCATTTTTTTCTGATCAATTCCAAACTGTGAAGAATATTTTTCTGATTAATTCCAAACCGTAAGGAATAATAGTTCTTAGATACAAAAGAAAAAAAATAGCAACAAATTAAGTAAAGACATAGATGTGGTTGTGCAAATAAGTTGTTGCTATTTATTGTACAATCAAAGTCAATCAGTTTGGTGCAACAGCATGAAGATATTAGGTCCTGCTACTGATGCAGGTTTAATTCGGGGTCTGGTCGGCTGCCACGTGCGTTTTTCCGTCTGCTGGAGTGTTTATTCACTCAGCCTAACACATCATTATAGAAAGTAAATCAGTTTAGTGTTTTCTCAGTTTAGAAAAGAAACCTGGAATCCTGCTTTGAAAGTAACCTGTATGTTCCAGATAATTATCAAATACTAGAATAGCACTGGATTTATAGCAGTATACTTAAGGTATTTGGCTGGCAGAACTACCAGATCTATTCCAACAGTCATTAATAATCTAAAAGTGACAGCTGAGATTTTAAGTGGCTTGTCTTGATTTATGTGATTTTCCTTAACGTCCCTTATTATCCAGATTGATGCCTGTCATTCGCAAATTATCTTGGCAATGCAACTAATTTTTATGAAATTATTTGAATTTATGAGCACAGGGCAAAATGTATTCAATGGTACACGGTGTCCGCTTGAATAAACTTCTGTGCCGTTCAACGTCAACAATGCAGGCATTTCTATACTGAAAATCTTTTGTTTTGTTGTCCAGGAATGTGCCGTAGACTCCTGGTCAGAAGTCCGTCCTTATTACTCACTGAATTGTCGTCACACAGAAGCGTTTTTGCCGCATAACAGTGCAGAAGTTATGCAGAGTAGGAGGGTCTTCAGCTGCCTAGAGGGAGTGAAGGGATCGGGATACAAATGCCTGACTTCTCAGTTTAAAAGCCACAATTCCCCACTACCTCCCCCCTTCCTGGCCATCAAAATGAGTTTACAATCTGCAACCCCCGGCCACACCTCCTCCTGCTCCTCCCCTCTCCTCCCCTACCTCATCTCAAGAGATCCCCTATAATTTAATGTATTTTTTTTTAAGATCTGGACCTATTTATCGCTTTTCTGCAGTGTTTCACTCTACGTCTATATACTGTTATGTGTGTATGTTTCAGTGGCATTTCCTGTCCGGGGTTACCCTTGATTCCCACCCTTGATTCCCGTGAGACTGGAACATTCCGGGGCCGTGTGGACCGGCCTGCTGAGGCACCCTCCTGCAGAGGGATTCTGCCGTCACCCCCCCACAGGATCCTGCTGGACATGGATGCAGTAGGTCCCAGGGAAACATAACCGTGGAAAAAAGGTGTCTCCTGATTGGCAGGGCTGTCCTCACTGAAAAGTCACATGGACTGTGCTCATTTTGTGACTTCATACCTGCAATTTAAAGTTCACCAACTGCTGGAATCAAGCAGCTAAGTGGGAACTTAAAATTGTGCAGAAAATTATAACACATTTATTCTGTTTAACCCCATTTATTTTGAACACTTATGTAATGATTTCCAGGGCTGGCAATTTTTATGCCGTTATGAGCTGAAAAGCAAATGGATGGGAGACGCAGACAAAATAATAATAAGACAAAACTGAGTTAATAGTAAGGAAAATTACTGTTTGGACTTCCTTTAAAAGAACTATTATGTAATCATACACAATACTTTCAGCTTTTCTCTGAGTAAAAAATTAATTTGGTCCCCTTTATTTTGATGCCGCTGACTTTTCATGTAATTCTGGAGTGAAAATAGGTTTTATTAAGCTTTTTTACTGTTCATAATACTTCAAAAGTTGTTTTAATACTTTTTTTTTCAGAATGTAAGACTCCTCCTGTGAACATTCTGGATTTTTGTATCATTGTGACAGTCACTAGTGACTTCAGACATACTGCGAGAGCATAATTTGTAAATTAAAAGTATCAAAAACACGCAAACTGTTTTAATCCTGAAAGAGGCTATTTCTTTGCAGCCGCACGGCTGTGCTGAGATGCCCTGGAAGGGTACAAAAAACATTTTTTCTAATAGGAATTATTCATCTTTTTTGGTATAGTGGTGAAATCTCTTTGCAAAGAATAATCTTTCATCAAATGTGCTGCCAGCTTTCCGCCGGTTTTCTCCTGCTGCTGCTGAACTGAGGACTGACCCACACTGTTGTGTCCTTTGCGTGTGTTTGTTTGAAGCATTCCTCCTCTCTGGGGGGCCAGAAAGACAATAGTGTACAGCGGGGGTGAAAAGAAATACCCTTTATCTCAGGGGATGGAAGAGGAGTCGCTGGCTTGTGTGTCTCTCTGCTGGTGAGTCTGTGTCTGTTGGAAGGATCCCTCCAGGTTTCATGGGGCTGGTGCTGCAAGATGAGAATGGAGCTCTGATCCATGGCACATCTGCAAGTTTGGACACCCATCCGAAACCTGGACCGTGTCTCCCCTACAATGAACTTTTGAAGAACATACTATAATATCATGCTAATAATTATGATAATCATCATCGATCCATCCCAGTATCCATCCATGCATCCATCGTTCCATCCATACCCTTTTGTTTTATGCACTGCTGATATTGTACAATTGTACGGCTTGTGCTTGGGTAGTATGATAAAGCAGAATAGGAAACAATAGAATACATATTCAAACTTCACATACACAGCTCTGGTGGTGCAGTAATTGTCCTATAGGACTGAAACGTTTTGTTCAACGAGAAATGTGATGGAAACTTGTTTATTCAACGGTAATGGAACATTCAAGGAACACTTTATTTGTAGCATAAGCATTTAAATTTCTGGAAATGTGTTTATAAAATGTGCTCTGTTGTGCTGAAGTCTTCAGAGGGCTGTTCTCCAGAGTTTCGGGGGTTTTTTCCCTCATAGCTGGGATTTTGTTTCATATCATAATGTTTTAATGAGGTTGCTTTTCTCTGCGAGCAAGGCCTCCGGATTGGATGGTAGTTTTCTTGCTGTGCACAACAAGAGTTTCGAATTTGATTCGGGCCCCAATAACTGTCTGTGTAAGGCTGCTTGTGCCCCTTGTGTTTGATATTTGTTGCATGTCAAGGGCCAATTCTGATGAATTGCTGTTTGTTGCTGTGCGATGGATTTGTCTGCTGGTTCTGTTCAATGCTGTCTACCTTAAAAACTGTTTGTTAAAACTAGGGAGATCAGCTAGTTAGGCGTTGCACAAATCAGTGATTTTGGTTTTCCATGTTGCATGATCCTTGGGTATATTTTCATAGATTCTGGCCTTTCAGATTATGGGAACGATGTCATCCATGCAGTAAGCAGCAGAGCAGTATTTATTTATGGAAAAAAATCCATTACTTTGCTTTCATTACTGAGGTCTAGAATGCTAAAAATTTTTATTTCTCATTCTCCTATCCCGATCTGACAATTTTTGTCCTCTTCTTGGCCTCATTCACTCTAAAGATATTTTTATATTATGTTTTAGGTATTTTTTTATTTGCTCTTATGTAGTAATAATAATGATAATTTCTGCGTGGCTAAATGGATGGCCAGTGTTGGCTTATCATTTTTTGCCAGTTCTGCTTATTAAAAGCGTTTGCCTTGCAAGCTGGCAATGCAACAGACTCTGTCAGTGTAGCATTAGTGTAGTGTTGAAATTCAGAGTAACAGACCTCGTGACTTTCTAGCGTAGGTGCCATGCAAGCAGCTGAGGGGCAACACTGCTGATTTAACACGGAATTCATTTCTGAGTCAGGCATTTGTTTGTCTTTGATGGTATTTTACGGGGAAATCCCCTGGGGGATCCCAACAGGTAGCTGACAGGCTCCTGTGCAGACTCTGCGCTTTCGGGATCCTTACCCCTAAGCCTGACTGACCATAAACTGAAAACATGCTTCGTTGCTGGTTGCTCCTTGCCACCCCGTGTTGCCTATTACCTAGAAAGGCTTAAATGGGGGCATTTATGAAAACATGTGACCATGCAAACTGTGTTCTGGACTTGTTTGATCTCTCATTGTATTATTTCAAGCCCACAAGTCTAAATGATCTAAATTACCTATGTGTAAATGACCTAGCTCCCAGATACTTTACAGCACAGACTGCCTCACAGCCATTTTCACTTTATGGTCTATGCAATGTGACATGTGGTTTAATTATGCAATGAACAAATGCATTGTGTTTGTGTTTTTTTCTATGGTTACACCATAAAGTTTATTTGCAGTGATAATGAACATGTCCATTACTGCATTGACTTAATATATGTTTAAATTAAATACTTTATATATTTAAATTAAATATATATATTTTTAAAGTAAGGTTTCTGCCAATTCTTTTTCTTGTGTTAAGTTTTTCAGGAGGTACATTGCATAATCAAGCTTTGAGCTCATACTCACCAATCTTCAGCTTTTAATAAATGATTTCCTCATTTTAAGTTTTATGTCTATGTACAGATTGTCTATATTTTATTCACAGGTTTACAATACATTTATAGGCTTCCTCCAGGTATTCCAGTTTCAATCATAGCTCACAGACATGCAGTGCAGTTAGGTGAACTGGTGTATAAGTATTTTGTGCAGTGGGATCTCAGAGGAGGGTGCATGTTGATGTGACAGATTATGGTTCTGCAGTTTAAGTTAACTGTCTTTCCTTGATGGCACTTGGCTGTGGCCTGGTGTGTGAGACTGAAAGCAGAGGAACTGCACTTTTTAGGTCCTCTACAGAAAGTAGAAATATTCCATCTTGTCCTCTTATCAGTTGATGTCAGATTATAGTTCAAATCGTAGCCATTCCCAAACCACCCAAGGCAAGCCTTCCACAGGTCGCACTGCATCTCAAATTACTTTGGCTACTAGATGATAAGGGCTTTTGTCTGTGACTTCTCTCCTTGTGCTAAAGATAATAATTTTGCAGTGAGCAGGGTCGCATAGTCATTTATTTAGTGTCTGCCATATTACTCTCAAAAGAGCAGTTTGCAATTATATGACACTGGTGGCACAGGCAACGTGTTCATTGCTGTTTTCTGCAGCCTTGGGGGGGGGGCTGTTTTAAGGCTAGACTTTAGTGGATCCCTAGGAAACACCATCTCTTTGCTCGTTTATACCAACCCCATGCTGCGTTTTGGCTTCTCATCAAAGAAGACCAAGGCTCAGGATTATAAACCTAAAATGTCCAATGCACCTACTGCAGTTGCTCCTTGATCTTCCCATTTATAAAACTTCCGCAGGAGAAAAGGGCATGCATAGTGGAAATGGTGAGGCCCATATTTGACATGAACCCAAACTCATTAGTGCTTGTGTAAATAACCTCCCACCCCTTCCCCGTTAAAACAAACAGGTCTTTGAAGTAGCAGAGCATGAGAAAGTGTAGTATAATTTAAAATACATCATTTGAATGTTAAAATGACAGTTTTAAAACCCAGAACTTAAAGTTTATTAAGTATAATATTCTGTCATTACCACTGCTGGATTCCAGTTCAGATTCTGGAAGATACAGCTACAATCAGAATATAGTACCAACGTATGGTAACAAAGCTGGTTAAAACTGTAGTTTGCTGCTTGTTGTGGTTCAATTAAATTCACCAACTTCATTTCATTTGTACAATGTCATCTTCTTTGATATCTTGTAACTAAGAGCAAAATCTAAATGCTTCGAGGAAATGGTTAGAATGACCATGGCTGACCCTGTCTAAGGCTGACCCGGTAGCCGAGGTTGAAGGAGTCGGCTGGTCACTCACATACAGCGGGACAATATAGAGTTCATAAGTTTGCCTGAACTGCGGTTGCACCTTTTGCTTAGGAAGACGGAAGGTAAGAAGGAATTGTGGAAGAAAGTCAAAGAATCCTGAAAAAACCCCACGGAAACAGAATGAATATCTGAGGACCTTTGCCATTACTTTAGTGTGAGAGACTATTCTGTGTCAGATGTTTCCCATTATGAAAAAGTCTTGGATTTCTCTGTGTATTTCCACTCTCAGGCTGATTTTTCAAGACAGACATTCCCAGACTTTCAGAATATGAGGAACTCAAAGACCTTGTTGGTACTGTCATATATGAAGCTGTATATGACTGTCCGCTGCTGTCTTCTCTCATATACGTTCATTTGGCGCATTGAAGACCTCAGGTTGGCTGGCCTGCTTCTGACATCACCCCATTCTTGTGTGCTGCTCTTCACCAGGCCTGTTTTGATGGCTTGGAAAAAATGCCCATCTGCGTTTGTCGTTTAACTTCAACTCTCTTTGTAGAGAAAATGAACCCAACACAGGGAGACCGAAAAAAATGAAATGAAATCTTTTACTATTCAGTTATTTCTATAGCGGTATCTTTACCAGTGAGACCGAATTAACTAAATCAATATTTAAAAATGTATAAAAGATGTTTACATTTTAATTATGACTATATGACTAATTATAGAAAACTGTGTAGTTCTGCCTGTGACCACAGAGATATGTGAGTTTTATCATGTTTCTAACAGACATAACCAAGCAAATGAAGAATTTACATATAAACACTTAGCCACTAGCTAGTTAAATTACTAATTTTTTAACATAAATTTATTAATGAATTGCTTTGAACAGTCTAATTAATCATTTGCTGTGACGCTAGTGTGAAAGTGTCCCCTTGGATGCTTCTGTGTCCTACACAGTGTCCCCTTGGATGCTTCTGTGTCCTACACAGTGGCCCCTTGGATGCTTCTGTGTCCTACAGAGTGTCAACAACAACAACAACAAATTTATTTTTGTATAGCGCATTATCACAACATTACATCGTCTCAAAGCGCTTTACAGCA
>JAODJW010000045.1:12368745-12381526 GCA_026777045.1 Hyperopisus bebe
CAGTGTCAGACAGTGAAGGCTGCCTCTCCGGGCTGCCCGCTCAGTGTCAGACAGTGAAGGCTGCCTCTCCGGGCTGCCCGCTCAGTGTCAGAGTAAAACGGCTTCAGTCTTGCTATGACAACCTCTGCCCACCCATCTTCCAACTGCATTTGGCTTACGGGGCCAGGTGGAGTGGGCAGGAGGCGCTGAACCATATTCCGGGTACCATAGGGCACAAGGCTGGGTTACGCCTTAGATGGCATGCCAGGCTTCTGCAGGGCACATGCAAACACACACAATACGAGATACAGACACCGAATAGCCTGCCTGTATACATAAAGCACTCCGTTTGACAGTTGTTGACAATGGTGCCTACTCTGCCCCGTACGTATGTGGAGTTTGTGTGCCCCGTGATGGACCGGTATCCCTCCCCCCCACGACTGCTGTATTCTGCCTGAGATCCCGGCATCCTCCAGAGTAAGATATGCAACTGGAAGAGTCCATTGTTTTGAATGGGGGAGTGAATGAGGAAGGGAAAAAGGATAAATCGATTCAGGCTGTTCTAAATTGCGTTTCGGGAAAGCTAGTACTCAAAGCAACTAAGTTTAATGCTGTTTATAACGAACATAGAGTTCTTGATTAATTATAACGCAAATAATCACAATTACACAATCAACTCCAAACATTCCCTAACCAGCTTATTGAAGATAAAAGGAGGTTTGTCTCTGACATCTTTAATTGTCCTCAAATTGGCGAGCAGATCATTGCAGTCAATTGTCTTTTAATGCAGTGAAATCCTTCTTCATTCTCTGGGGAAAAATCTGTGTTCCGCACGCAGCACAAACGACACACTGTCGTCTAATGTAACTCCACCCTAACCACCAAGCTGAACTCTATGAGACACTGACCACAAAGCCCTGGATTCCAAAGACTCTTGTTAAACCAGCAACACAGTAAATTACCAGTTCTATTTAAATACTGCCGTCCGTCCACTGGGCCTCCTGTCCACTTTGATGGACCCTGATACAACTGCCTGTAGCCAGTGTCCGTCCTCTGCCTCTCTGCACGGAACAGTTGAAATTGAAGTGAAGAATGCTAGCATGTGATTTCCATGAACAGAAAGGAGAGTGCTGAGATATTGTTACACCCTGTTGGCATGGCGAGCAGGAACATTTCGCAGAACCCTCCCAGTCACCCTGCTGGGATGCCACGTATTGCAGAAACGACGTGTTTTCCACTCTATCTGACATTTCTGCTAAGTTTAAAATAGCCCCCACATAAATATGCATTGTCTGATTTTTTTTCAGTTACTACTTAGAACCTTAAGAGACTCATTCACACTAGATCTACAAACACCTGTCAGTATTCATGGAAAGAACAGATGACACCCATACTTGGTAAAATTCTGTTATGGCAAAAAAAATCCAATTTTGTTCCAGTACTAATTCTGACAATCAGCAAATTGCTCGCAATCACTACAACAGCTTGTGCCGCATTTTTTACTGCTGCTGTTTCCTTTGCAGTTTCATGTTCATAAGGTCAAAAAAAGAAATGCAGTGCTGCCTTCATGAACTCTGGATATGGGCTTGTGATTGTACTCACCAGTACTCATCTGTACTCACCTGTACTCTGCAATGGGGTCCACTTATTAGATCTAGTCTCCATCCATGTGGAAATATAGCTGATAACATTCAACATATGATATGGAGCCAGCTGATAGCTACAGATAGTATGGTATAGCTATAGATGGATGTCAAGGACAGGATGCTAGACAATGAAGTTCTGCAATCCCTGTGGAGTCACATTGCTTTTAGGCAATTCCTACCGCATTTTGGGATACATTAAGTAAGATGTAATAATTATGGGCTTTCGGGTGCAAAGTTATGACTGCAAAGATACTGGATGTACTTGTGCCCCTGGGTCCGCTTTAAGTGAATTGTCAGGGATACCGGAAAAAGGCCCTTTCAAATTACACAAGGCAAACAGTTATTAATAGATGTTTCATTTTACGCTACTTCCATGTCAAATGTTTAATAAGTTCATGTACTGTATTGTTCACTTATTCTCACCTTCCTGTCTATATTTGTTTAGTACATTTGTCATATGGTTTACACATACAAGTTAGTGTCAGGACTGAAGAACTTAGAAGAATACATGGATAATATATCCACACACACACACGCCCAGACACACACACAAACAAACACCCAGACACATACACACACCCAGACACACACACACACACCCAGACACACACACAAGGTCTCTCTGAATCACACCACGTTAATGTACTATTACTTGAGCAATTACCATTTAAAGCTCTAAACCAAATGTAATTGACAATAGTAAGCAGCTATTGAACCGCATACAAAGCGGAAGACGGGAAATTGAGCTGTTAAAATGGGAAGCCAAAGCTCAGACACTCTAACACGGTCACAGGGTAACGGGACGAGGATGTCAGGGGTGGATTCCCTGCGAGGAGGGGGAAGCGTCAAATATGCACGGAGACTGGAAGCGGGACAAGTCGGAAATGAGCGCGAGTGGAGCAATCAGAGGCCAATGGAAGAGCAGCTCGGTGACAAGAATGCGTGGCTGAGGGCCACAGTCAGTGACAGGACAGCTAGCTGGACAGCGGACGATAGCCAGCCCGGTCCCCAGCTGGGGTTCAGACAGAAAAGGTCTGCTGGGCTCCTCGTGCTCTGTGAAGAGGACCTGTTAGGTATGCTTCATATCGAACAAGAGCTCTCAGAATGTATCCCATGCACCTATCAGTCATTAAACTCATTTGCCCATATGAATAACATGGGATAGCATGGTTTGAAGCAGATGCAATCGTGTGTGACAGCAATGCTACTATCTATTCAAACATTAATCTACCACCTGCTTATCATGGACAGGGTCCCTGGAATAATAACTGTTATAATAATAATAATAATAATAATAATAATAATAATAATAATAATAATAATAATAATTTAAGGCTCTGCATAACAACGAGCTCTATGCTTTTGCTCACTGAAGCTTTCAACGTCACATACGCTCTGGGTCTTAAAATGAAGAAACCAGCTGCTGAAATCGTTGCATGGCACCGAACTAATATTAACTGTAGCCTGCGGCGTTTTGAAAGGTCCAACACCTGTTCCGTTAAAGGGCACAGCTGACGGATAACTCAGGTTGATTTTTACTGTCATTTTCTTCTTCATCGCGCATTTTCTTGACCGCTGCTCTTGGTGACGCTCCAGTTGCAGCCCTTGCAGTCACGCCGTGACAACAAATGTGTTACCCATGGATTTAAAATGTGTGAGTAAACAATGCAATATTATTTAATGAAAAATAAATACAGTATCTCTTCTTTTTTATTATTATTCAAAGGCTAACTAAAGGCACATTCAGGATAACAATAATTCTAGCATTTTGATTCATCCATCTTACAGTTGCTAATTCTGGTCATGAGGCCTGCAGGTCATGCCAGTCCATGCCAGTCCAGCACAGGGCACAAGGCTGGAGTATAACCTGGATACACCCAGTCCAGCACAGGGCACAAGGCTGGAGTATAACCTGGATACACCCAGTCCAGCACAGGGCACAAGGCTGGAGTATAACCTGGATACACCCCATCAATCACAGGGCACCTGCAGGCACATACTCATGCACTATGTGCAATTTAGAAATGCCAAATAGCCAAACAGGGATTGCAGTTGCTGGGTGATATACGCAAAGAAGCAAAGTACATACACACAGAGAGGAGGTGGGATTTGAACCCAGATCCCTGGAGTCCTGAGGCAATAGGATCCCCTGGGCTGCCGTAATAAGGACCATATGTTTTAAATATGAAGATATTGGATGCATTCGTTTTTGTGGAAACGAATCTGTGAAACAAACTTTATATACCAGAAATAGGCCGACTCGACTTGTACTCTGTTGCGTGTCTTTATATTGAAAATGCAGTTCCCTATTAATGTCTTAGGTATTCATATTATTTGCGAAAGTCTTTCGGTTTCCGTTACTTCTCTTTATGGATTGAAATATTTAATGGCGGTAAACCATCAAGGTTAAACGCGAAACTCCCTGTGTATCAGTCATCTCAGTCATCATGAGAGGCAGCATTGTCCCCAGATGACTTTATGATGGACCTTCCAAGTTCTACTGTCCGTCAGTTTAATCACCACCGCGCATTTTCATACTGCCACTCGTATATATGTATTGGTATAGCAAAAATAAAACAATCCACCGCTAGTAGAATTTCACTATAGGTAATATTTTGTTAGATTCGAAATATAAACTATAAGCTAAAGAGGTACCGCGCCTTTTTCAGCTACCGAATTCCCCTTACCGCCATTCGCTCAAAAAAATTAAAGACAGATATCTTGGACCTCATACAGGCATGCAGAGTTGAAAAATGAAGGAAAGGAAGAGAAAGGAGCACGGCAACGTGTCTGCATCCAATGGTTTCTGAGACGCTGCCAAATGTGCCCTTTATTTCCATTAAGGTGGAAACCGAGAAGCTCTCGATTTGGCGAGGGAGTCTGCTACGTGTTATTATAAACGTAGGAAATTTTACCTTAACCCTTTACTTTTGTCCACGACGCAGGGAAACTTTTGTAGACAGAACGCAAATTAACTCGTCGCAAAGCATACGTTGAATTATCTACATCTAATATTAATTTCACAAAAGCAGTGTCTGTGATCCATATCTCGCGAATTAATTTAATTAGTCACAACTCACAATCTGGATTATTGTACCGATTGCTTTCGTTATATCATCGACAATGAACAGAAATTAAGCTAGTAGTGTGAATGGAAAATAATTAATTTCCCTAAACATAATAAGTTATATGTTATACAGGTGTCCCAATCTTTTTCACTCGTTCGGTTTCTTCATGTCACTGTCGGTCCACCTGCAGTAAGGTACTTAAAGATGGTCTGTATCAGTGGCAAGTAGTAATTTTAACGTAAATCAGCGCATTGATATTCCATCGTAGGATATTTTTTGGACCGTTTTTATTTAATAATTTGGAAGTAAATTTTAGATGAGGTAAGGTTAATGGCTTCGCAGTATTAAGCTGAAGAAACCTCTCCTTCTGGGTAATGGAGATGCCGCATCACGTGGGAGATTTGGAAGAACAATCTGAGCTGCCGTAATGCTTATTAAGTGCACAAAATCACTACACAAACTCATCAGTAATATGTATCTCTAACTGCCAATAATTTTGAAAATATTGACAGAATAGAAATAAAAAATGATATATTTTAAAAGTCTTAAATAAAGTTATTTTGGAATAAATCTTCAATGAAAGTGCACCTGCGAGTATATTTCCAGAATATAAATATATAAAACCATATTCCTAGTTTGGGTTTAATTATAACACACAAATGTGCAATATCTACCCAAAATCTAAGCTAAATGCGTGTCCACTTGCCAAAGGATTTTAGCAGTGGGTAGGCCCAGTTGTCTGTCTAAATCTTTTTTTTTTTTTGGAATCTCCGCCTTTTTTTCTTGACATTTCATCCCAGTAAATAAATAAATAAGACAAACTTCAGAAACTGACGAATGAGGGGCTTTTCAGACATGCACACGCGTGTCATTAGGTCCACCCAGGACCTCCCCGAAAAGTTTGGAATATAAAAGCCAGAGTTACCACTTAGTTTAGGCAGTAGGGAGTTTCTCCTGGGGTCTGGATTGGAGATACGGAAGACCGGACCCTCCCTTGTATGACTGGAGTCTAAAGGAACAAAAAACTTTCCCCTCGCCTCAAAGAGTCTACATGTCTAATATTTAGACATGTTCAGCTTTGTGGATATTCGGCTAGCTCTCTTGCTGGCTTCAACGGTGCTTCTGGCAAGATGTCAAGGAGAGGATGATCGTAAGTAAATCTTCCTAGGCCGTAATTGTAATGAAATAGTAAATTGTGATTTTCAGCAACCAGTGGCTAAATACTACCTAAACACACGTGAGACCAAGTGTTAAATCGCTGAACTACAGATGGTAAAGTGTGAGGCTTGTCATTACCTTGGGAAAGCATTCATTTTCGAATATACAGCATATAATATCCAAATACAGCTTCAGTCATTGTGTGTAATTTGACATGAGCATTAGTTTGTCAATGAAAATATTTTGAAAAAAAGCCTGTATTGTCTGAAATTCTTATAATTTTATTTTCCGTTTGATGTCCTAACAAATGATATTTAACAAATGAAAAAAAAAAAAACAAGAAACATTCAAAACCCCCGAAACGTTAGAAAAAGAGAAAAGTTCTAGTTTTTGAAGCAACTTTGTGGGGATATAATAGCATGTGATATAATTAATGCATTTCTAAAGCGCACGAGGAGTAAGGTTCACATAAAAGCACAGCATGAGGAACCGAAATGGATAGTGAAGTGTGCTTATCGGATAGAGATAAATAAATTAATGCAAAATTCAATTTGGTGCAATTATAATCTGAATGTGCCTAGTTGTGAATTAACACAAAGGTTTTAATCACCTTATTTGAATGTCATTTTTCATTTGTCCTTTATATATTTAAATATATTATCTTCTGTCTCATTTTTGGAAAGAAATATTTAGGCCTTCTGCAAACTCATTAATCAATTAGAAATTCCACAATAAGAAAAATACTCTTTAATTAAATTCGACTGCTTAGATACACAGATAGCTATCAGAAACCGAATGAAGACGTTATGAAGCTCTCCTAAAATGGACTGCTCTCAGTGGAGTCTCTGGAGTATAAAAAGTATATATTTAAGATGCATTCACGGAAATTGTTGAAGCATTACTTCATTCAAAAACTGTGAGTTGGAACCGAGGAACATCAAACGGACTTATATCGCCACCATGTGGTTTGATCTGGAGCTGCAAGGTGATTTATTTAGATACAGCCCCACCTGTGTCCCCGCCCTCATTTTTACGTTAACTAATGGAAAACATATGTAGAGTACAGACTTCTCTGCATGGAAAATCTGAGTTGCCAGGTTAGCCGTTTTCAATTATTTCAGAACTAAACCACAAAGGACGTGGAACATTTTTCTGCAACTCAAATATGCAGACGACGTATAGCGGTACACCATGCCGGATTGGAAGATTAGCTACACCAGGGAATACTTACGCTGCAGATATTTTCACCCTGATGACTGCTTACTATTTCTCACTGCACATCCCCAATTAAATGATCATGAAATTCATTAACTGATTATTTATCTACTAATAATTTCTATCATTAATGTAACTGTTGATAAATTATCATGCAACTGGTAGATCTACAGACTAGCCTGTATGTTAATTCGCACAATACAGAGTATCATTATTTCAAGTAATATTTTTGTTATATAAATATATTTCTTTTGAACTACACTGATACATGTATTACCTTTGTACAATCCATCCATCATCCATCCATCCATCTCCTAACCTCTAAGAAGACCACAGAATAGTAATTTGTAGATATGTCACATATACACCTCATGAAATATTAATAAAGAGATTATATTTGGCATTTATTCTAATTGTGAATGTTTTGAAAATTCCTCCTGTTCTTTTTCGCTTGCATGCCCTGAACAAATTGCATGAATTTTGCTACATAATGTTGCCTGCTTCAGCTTTTGTAGTTCATGGTTCATAAGGCCTGTTCCCTTAAGCAAAAAAAAAATATGCAGAGATGTCATAGATGCTTCACTGAAAATGAAGACTTCTGTTGACGGCGCTTATTAACGGTCATTTACAGCCTTTCTTTGCCCGTTCTGCCTCCAGGCCCAGCTGGTAGCTGTACGTTGGACGGCCAGTTGTACAACGACAAGGACGTATGGAAACCTGAACCTTGCCAGATCTGCGTATGCGACAGCGGCACTGTCATGTGCGACGACGTGATCTGTGAAGATACATCTGACTGTCCCAATCCAGAAATCCCATTCGGGGAATGCTGCCCAATCTGCCCTGATGGTACATTTTGGAACGTTTTAACGTCTACATAGTTTTTCCACTATGGCCTCCAGGCAAAGTTATTGGTGCCCACAAATTGCGTGCAGTTTTTTTAAGCAATGGCAACAAAACCAGGATTCAGCTGGTTTGATTAAGTGGATTGCAGCCTAGACCTTCAGTATGCATTAATCACCGAGAGAGAGAATTTAAACAAACAAATGAAATGCTAAACTGAATCATAAAGTCATAAATGGACTTTAATTTTATCATAGATGCCAATGGCTCTGAACATTTCATTATATAAAATACCAAATGAATATCTCATCTGTCATATATTTGCACTTTTGCTGTAACCTGACTTGTAAAGTACCACATTATTGTCTGTTGCAGGCCCACAGGGACCTCAGACTGAGGTAATTCCTTTAACCTTCCCTCAACCTTTAAGGAACGTGCTGATAGACGGACTACAAAGGATATGTTACATACTGTGCAAAAATTAGCATGTGTAAGAAATACGAAAAGATCTTAGAATTCAATGGAGGTATAAAGAATGACTGTTAGTTGTTTTTGCTCTGAGAAGGTAAGAAATGATTTATTTAACAAAATATGCCTACCTCACGTCATCTGAGTTATTGCTTTGTTTATTTCCCCAACTCAGGGACCCAAAGGTGACCGCGGTGCCAAAGGCGACAGGGTGGGTCGTCATTGATTATTTATGCTGGTTTGCAGACTAGGCGATGTCTATACCAGATGATGTCTATACTAGGCGATGTCTATACCAGATGATGTCTATACTAGGCGATGTCTATACTAGGCAATGTCTATACTAGACGATGTCTATACAAGGCGATGTCTATACCAGATGCTGTCTATACTAGGCGATGTCTATACTAGGCGATGTCTATAGTAGGCGATGTCTATACCAGACAATGTCCATACTAGGTGATGTCTATACTAGGTGATGTCTATACTAGACGATGTCTATAGTAGGCGATGTTTATACAACGCAATGTCCATACTAGGCAATGTCTATACAAGGCGATGTCCATACTAGGCGATGTCTATACTAGGCGATGTCTATACAAGGCGATGTCTATACCAGATGATGTCCATACTAGGCGATGTCTATAGTAGGCGATGTCTATACTACACGATGTGTATAGTAGGTGATGTCTATACTAGGCGATGTCTATACTAGGCGATATCTATACTAGGTGATGTCTATACAAGGCGATGTCTATACTAGGTGATGTCTATACTAGGCGATGTCTATACTAGGCGATATCTATACAATGCGATGTCTATACAAGGCGATGTCTATAGTAGGTGATGTTTATACAATGCAATGTCCATACTAGGTGATGTCTATAGTAATGTAGCACTGCAGCATGAGCTGGTAAAATTTAGACTGAAGTCTTCAGGTGTGTCTGTTGTTTTTTTGTGAATTTGGCACTGCATTCTGCCTGTGCAATGAATATCTCTGTGATCCTATGATTAGTGTGTGGAACGTATATTTCTTCCTGTTTTCCATTATAAGATGTTTTCTGCATTTTGTAGGGTCTTCCTGGGCCTCCTGGTAATAACGGCATTCCTGGTGAACCCGGTCTTCCCGGCCCCCCCGGCCCCCCCGGACCTCCTGGCCTTGGTGGAGTAAGTTGATCCAGAAAACCTTTTTCAGATTCTCTACACCTGGAAAGCAGGCGCAAAGATGTTGTATTTCATGAAACACGTGCCCAGCCGTTCTGAGGCCTGTGTGCCTCTTCAACACGTTTCAGCACCGTTGGTCTGGACAGCGGTCAGAGATTTATTGTGGTCTGTCAGCAGCGGATAAGAACACAGATATAACACATGTGTCACACAAGAAATACTTTCTATTTGCATACTCTTCTATAGAACCTTATTGCCTTTTACGGAGCTAGAATTAGGATCGTATGTGTAAGTTATTTTGATGTTATTCTCAACGCCGTGATATTCCTGCAAAATCTCGGAGAACGCAGCTCACCACATTATAGCTGACCTTATCAGACACTGATGCTGTGTTTTCTTTCTCTTGTTCGCTACAGAACTATTCTCCTCAAATGTCTTTTGGATATGATGAGAAATCTGGAGGAATGTCTGTCCCTGGCCCAATGGTACGGATCTCACCCCTCCGTCTCTCAGGAATGCAGATCAGGAAAACACTGCAGCCACAGTTTACCAAATACCTCTAGAACTTCTTCAAAGACTTTCCAAACATCTAAGCCACATAGGGGGTCATACAGAAAACTACGCATTTTAAATTTTACTTTAACGATCATCTCTGGAAATGTCAATTGTGTTTGAATAGATATTGATTTGTCAATAGGTTGTAGATTGAACTTCGGCTGATTTCTGATGTGAGAATGTGGAAAATGAACTGATGTGTTTTTCGACAGGGTCCGATGGGTCCCCGTGGTCCTCCTGGCCCCCCTGGTGCCAGTGTAAGTGCCCCATGAGAGTTTATCACTTTGCCTGAGTTGTGTAAAGGTGACTTTCACTGTTGCCCATGACGAGTGGCATATCTGCAACGTGCAACTGGGCCACATACCTGTCAGTCCGTCATTTTTTCAGTCCATGATAGACTGCAGGTCTCATCTCCATTGTTCTTCTCTTTTTAGGGACCTCAAGGTTTTACCGGCCCTCCCGGTGAGCCCGGTGAGGCTGGCTCTCCTGTGAGTACCCTTTCCCAGAAGACTTTCATCCTGTCAGACATCACCAAGCTACTTGAGATGTGTCCATTCACAAATAAGAGACATCACGCTGAATAAATCCCACTAGGCCAAAACGCAACCACAAAACATATTGTGGCTTAGCAGACTTAGGTTAGATGGGTGTAACCTTTGCCACATAACAAAAGTCCAGCAAGTTTTATTGTCCTTCCTGTCAACAACTCCCAATCTTGGTTTTGAGCATTGTAAACAAACATAACCTATCATGTGTGCACCACCATGCACACAAACACACATGCGCTCACATTTTGTCATCTCTTGTAGGGTCCCATGGGGGCACGTGGGCCAGCTGGTCCTCCAGGAAAGAACGGAGATGATGTAAGTAGCTGGTTTTTCCTACCAGTTCAAGCGTATTAGCACATATGAACTGGTGTCACTGTGCAAGTAATAACTATTAGCAATAGCTAACAATAGCATATATTTCAATGATAACCCATTGCTAATTTAATTGATTGTCTTAGCAGGCCACAGCCTGCTTACTCAAGTGCTAGGATATAGAGAAACAATGTTATTAAAGCAATTAAAATGAGAAATATGTAAATAGGTTAATTTAAACTACAATTCATGTTACTTACCTAGGACTCCATCCTGCACACTCTAAGCTTCCTCCATACGCATGCTGTTACCCACTGTGCTGTAGGCCATTTTCCATTATTTTTATAACTGTCTAACTGTCCCCCCTCCCCCCAACCCTCAGGGTGAGTCTGGCAAGCCTGGCCGTCCTGGGGAGAGAGGTCCATCTGGACCACAGGTGAGAAAAAATGTTTTAAAGGCCCCGTATCTTGTGCCTGTTTGTCGGCATTTAGTAGTTTGACTCTCGTGGTCTAACGAAATGGTTAATCCCATGCTGTGTAAAATGATAATCACCCCTCATTAAGCCCAGCCCTTTAACACGGAGACCACCCACAGACCTAACCAGAAATCATTCAGTGCGTTTAAAAAAGTGGTTAACGATCTAGATAAAGAAGACGTTTATACTTTTAGAAATAACTGAAAACATCCAACCAGCTATCCTGGGTCAATGCCTTTATTTCATTAAATAAACAAACTTTTTCAAAAGTAGGAAAAATGACTCAAAAACAAAGCAGAAAAAATAGGCACAAAATCATTATATGAAAAGGCAGTGTATATGTTATCTGTGATAAAAAATTAGCATTTCATTTCAGGATAGATTTCACAATAATTGGAATTATAAATATGAAACATAGATTGAATTAAAATATTTTTCATTTAATATATATTTATATTGCTAATAGTTTGCTTCTATGAATTATAGTTATAATAAGCACTGCATTGTCATCTGTGATCTTTGAAAAGGACTTACTGGGCTTTGACAGCATCAGTACTGGTTCCTTGAAAACTAAATGAATTGTGAGAATATGTCAGTTAATGATTAGTCGAGTGTAGTAAATGAAATGTAGATATGTAAATATAATTGTTCTACATGTTGTTTTTATGGAGATGATTTTGAGATTTTATTGTCTTTATTAAATATATGCAGTGCTCAGAATGCAAAACAAATGCATAATACACACGGTAAATTGATATTGATGAAATAAAACAAAGCAAATGTAATACAGATATGGAATAAAACTCTGCTTTTCATTTTTATGATACTCTTTAAAAATCTAATTTTGATAGATTTGGCAATTGAGGACTGGGTACCCAATAGATGATATTTCAAATTCTTGGAAGAACAGTTTTTCAATTCTTTGCGTAGGATGCAGTCAAGTTGGAGAATGGAAAATTGACAACTTGCCAAAGAACATATTTTTTCTAAATCTTTTATAATATTATGTGAGAAAAGTGGGAAGCTAGAGAAAGAGCATCCTTTGTGTTTTTTTTATTGCATTATTGCTATAATTATAGCTATTTTCTAAATTACAGTAAAGGTTAATTTTTATTAACATTGTTATAATAAGTGGCAGTTTTATTTGATCAAATGATTTTTATCTGCACCGTATCTGTCTGTATTACTTTAACAATAAATACAAACTGAAAGTTTTTAAAAAGTCATTGGATACATTTTACCTAATAAGAAGTTCCAGTCCTCTGTCTGCCGTCATAAAAGCGCTGTTACAGTGGAGCCTGAATATTATAGCAGCTGATCTTTGTATGTAAAAGCTTCCTGCAAGAAAACCTG
>JAODJW010000045.1:12381626-12394800 GCA_026777045.1 Hyperopisus bebe
CTGCACTTAAATGAACTGGAATGGTCAGCATGCGCAGGAGCGGAGGGCGACCAGTTAACACTGGATTTTCCCTACTGGTTTTTTGTTCCCCGAGGGTTTTTTGTTTCTCACCTTTGCTGTCTTCTGGCTTTTTTGCTTACACTGTATAAGTTTTGCATAAGTTTATGTAAAACGGGGCAAATATATCGGAAAGGGCCCTTTATATAAATCAATCTGATTACTTACGTACCAGTTTTTCACCACACTGTGGTGAAAATACAAAGAAAGTATGTTGCTAATGGAAATCATTTCAATTTAGAATTTAATAGTAATAAGCATTACACTCTTGTCCAAAGTGACAATTATTTTTTGAATAATTAATGAATCGATTCAGTGTAAGTACCTTGTGTGATGATATTGCCGCAAGTGTCAAGATACAAATCTGTCTCAATGCACAAATTATTGCCCTGCAGAAACATATTCACCTAATTCACAATCGAATCCTTTACTTCCGCCCCCAGGGTGCTCGTGGCTTCCCAGGAACCCCAGGTCTCCCTGGCATCAAGGGGCACAGAGTAAGTGACTGCAGGCCCATCCGGAGAGGAATCTGCAGCCAGGAATCCCAGCACCTTGTAACGCTCTCTGCTTTGTACCTTTTAGGGTTTCAGTGGTCTAGATGGAGCTAAGGGAGAGACTGGCCCAGCTGGACCCAAGGTATGTGGGGGACCATCCAGTTTGTGATCGCAGCACTGTTTTCCATATTTTGTTGTGTTGTGACACCCTCACGTGTGAACCGTCCACAGGGGGAGCCTGGTGCAGCTGGTGAGAACGGAACTCCTGGCGCAATGGTGAGTGATGGATACCTGCCCTGCTCAGATAACTTCAGGCTTGAGGGTATTCGGAAGCTAGGGATCTTGCCTCCATCTTCATTGGTGATCATGGACAGAGCAAGGTGCCTCTCATAGTGGGCACCCAGCTTAGATCCTCAGGGCGCAATGGTAACCAGCAGCCTGTGGTTAACCCAGAGCAGTCACCATGGCGCACGTCAGAGATGATGTATGCAGGTCTACAGCCTTTTCCAACTGGCTCAATTCTCTTGCATTATAGAGGAGAACTATAATAGAATTTATAGTCTTTCCAGAAATATTTAAAAAAGAATTCCAGCCGTCTAAAAATCTGTCTAAACATTTACTACATTACTAACTGAATTAAACAATGGACTGGAATGCAATGCAGGGCTGGCCCCCGCTTTGCGTCCTGTGCTGCCTGGATAAGCTCCACCCCCTGCCCCCCCTTCCATGATCCTCTAATGGCAACTTGGTTGAAAGTCAGGCGGGTGGGTCCATATAAGCTTAAACTGGCATCCCATCCAGGGTCTTCCCCTTTCGTGTGCCCCGTGCATTCTGGGGTAAATTTCAAACTCAGTGCAGCTCTGTACAGGATAAGCAGTTGGAGGATGGATGGATGGAAGAATTACTGAAATACATAGTGATACAAATTGTAAGATAATCATTGCAAATAATTACTATTAGTTTCCTTTCTGTCAGAAACTAATAAAAATGCTAGTAGATTGGCCGGATTATCCCTGTGAATTGCCGTCTGATAGTGATGAATATTGTGGCCTCTGATCGCACTAATTGCCACCTTTCTCTTATTTTCCTAGGGTCCTCGTGGTCTCCCTGGTGAGAGAGGCCGTGCTGGTCCTCCTGGAACTGCTGTAAGTGCCGCCACGGTCCATGTTAATCCTCATGAAGCGGAATAAACCTTTGCGCTCTTGCTAATGATCTTAACGATGACTGGACTGTGAGGTTGCTGTCATTGACCCCCATCTCAGTAGAAGTTTTTGATTGTGTGACAGAGAGGTGCAGGGAAATATATGTGTATTAGGGTTGTCCCTGTAATTGTTTAGGTGACCTATAATTGTTTTTTCTTTGCCTAATTTAACTACCTTTTCCCTTCTCCCATAGGGTGCCCGTGGTAATGATGGAGCAGCTGGTGCTGCTGGTCCTCCTGTGAGTATTCCAGATAAACCCCTGACATATTCATAACCAATCAGAAACGTTGCAGGAAATCTAATTAGAATTGCTCATTGACAATGCCAATGTGAATGCATACCCCCACCAGACGGAAGGATGACATTAAAGATGAGAGAAGCTGAACATACGGAATCTATTTAGAATATAACCCTTCGGTTTAGATGATCACAATTGGAGAGGAACAGAACTGAGCAGGTGGCAGCATGAGGTTTACTCATGATTCCCGGCTCACGCTTTCACTTTTTTGTTCTTCAGGGACCAACTGGACCTGCTGGTCCCCCTGGATTCCCTGGTGGTCCTGGAGTTAAGGTGAGTGGTTTTTCATCATAAGTGCATCACACTGGAGATGGTAGATGGATTCTTGGAAAGCATTTCCAGTTTAGGTCACCTGGCAACCAATTACCCAGTTACTTTTCAATTTACTATAGATTGACATAAACTTAATTGACCCCAGGGGAGGAAATCCTTTGAAATGTCAGGTTCTACTGAGACTTGAACTTAGATTGTCTTGGGCAGCGGCGGCCAATCTTATCCCCAAAGGGCCCGTGTGTGTGTAGGTTTTTGAGATAACCATTAGGTCAGCAGTTCAAACCCACATGTGAAGACTCTTCAACCAATCAGTCCTCTAATTAATAATTTAATTGGGGATTTGCAGCAAAAACTCGTACATGCAATAGCCCTTTCTGGATGGGATTGCCCTTTGCTGGTCTAGAGTGTTGACCATTACACCACAGAACCACGTGACTGCATAACACAGAGCGTTAAAACACTGTGGTTTTCATTCGTTTCATTTTCACTTTGCTTATGCACGTGCCTATAGGGTGAGTTAGGAGCTCAGGGAGCCCGTGGTGCAGATGGACCCCAAGGAGCTCGCGGTGAGCCCGGCAACCCTGGACCCGCTGGAGCTGCTGGGCCTTCAGTGAGTACAGACTTTGCAAATATTGCAAGCCATTGTTCTGTTTCCAGTGCGACTTAGACCTAAATCTGCTTTGCTTGTCATCAACAGGGAAACCCTGGTGCTGATGGCTCCCCTGGGGCCAAGGGCGCTCCTGTAAGTGTGATACTCCTTTGGTAGTGATTGTTTATTATTCGTGGTTTTTTCTTATTTGGGAGGAAATGCATTAAATGAACACTTGTTCTGGTTTCTGTAGGGCCCTGCTGGTATTGCTGGTGCTCCCGGCTTCCCTGGACCCCGTGGTCCTTCTGGACCCCAGGGCGCTGCAGGCACTCCTGGTCCAAAGGGTAACACTGTACGTAGCCGACAGTTCGATTAGTTTCTTCAAAAATTTGTCTTGGAAAAAACAAAAAAAAAATGATCCAAGTTTACTCGTTGAAAGCATTCCAAATTCTTGGTAATATTCTGTCTTTAATGCTCCTTGACCTTTCCATTGCAGGGTGAGGCTGGTGCTCCTGGTGTCAAGGGAGAGGCCGGTGCTAAAGGAGAGAGTGTAAGTAGGCGTCGTGCATTTATACCTACGTTAAGATCCAAATACACTAAGCATCTGTCATAGCATCTCAGAACCAGCGATTTCAATATTCAGGGCATTTGGCAACGTCTCATTATTAAAAACTGTAAAAATAAAAGCGTGAAGTCAAAATGTCCTAGAATGTTTCAGAGGATATATATGAAGAACATGTTGATGAGTTTCATTGTTATCGTTCATTCCCTGCGCAAAAGTTTAATTCAACCATGTTCGTGTTGCTTGTGTCTTGGTTAATGTGATGATGCCGTTCAGAGCCAATAGTGATCATTCGTTGTGTCTTTCTCCAGGGCCCCCCTGGAGTCCAGGGCCCCCCTGGCCCTTCTGGAGAGGAGGGAAAGCGAGGTCCCCGTGGTGAGCCTGGTGCAGTTGGAGCTCGTGGACCCACTGGCGAGCGTGTATGTCTCTCCTTCATTCCTTTTTTTCTTTTCTCCCATGCTCATTCTCTGTAATTATTATCACTCTTGCATGCTTATGGTTTACCATTTAAAACCAGACATGCCAGTTTCAAAATAGCTTTTCATTTGTAATGCAACGCTGCAATCATTTGTATTTGTACTATTTATTTAAGTCACAACGCAGCAGAAGATTAGCACAGTTTCAGTAGCGACCTGCCATAAAGCGGCTGATTGATATTATTTCCACAAGAATTCAAAATGAGCGGATTTAGTGAACGGTTTCCAAAAGAGGTTACTGCAGTACGAATGTGTGACGAAGAAAATGTGTCTTCATCGGTAGGGTGCTCCTGGTGGCCGAGGTTTCCCTGGTGCTGATGGATCTGCTGGACCTAAGGTTTGTTAATTGCTTCTGCGAAGGCTCTGAAAACGGTTGTGACCAAGACACCCTACCTGTGTGGTAGGGTGGCGCCCCCTATTAGTCATTTGAAGAATAGTTAGGAGTGAGCCAGCGAATTAGTTTTAGTTATTTTTGCCAGCAAAGTCAGTCGTTAATTTGAGCCAAGGTACTTCAACTAGGATGCAGAATGATGTCCATTTAATTAATTTATTTTGATTGCAATATCCCTGCGATGGGCTGGCCCCCCATCCTGGGCTGTTTCCCGCCTCGTGCTCATAGCTTCCGGGATAGGCTCCGGACCCCCCCCCCACCCCCCGCAACCCAGTAGAATAAGTGGTTTGGAAAATGGATGGATAGATGTTTGCAATATGTACAAGTACTTACTTTTAATTTATGGCTTTGAGTGCTGACCAGGGTACTGATTTGCATAACGTGCAAGGCCTGTACATAGATTCCCCTCATCGCTGGTTCCGTCTCTACCTGCTGTATAGGGTGCCCCCGGTGAGCGAGGATCTGCCGGACTTGTGGGCCCCAAGGGTGCTGCAGGTGAACCTGGCCGGAATGGTGAGCCTGGAATGCCAGGATCCAAGGTGAGGAATGTATTGCCCTCAGATTTTGAGCTCCGCTGACTGTTATTTATAAGCTAGTGATTTATCGCTGACCTTTCTTTGCGATGCAAACTGCGCATCGAGCTGTAACTCAACACACAAGGGAAATCAAAAGTTATATTGTGTCAGACATTCTTTATGATTTACACTACCATATCCATTTGATTAAGACCAGAAACTGCAAATATGCTGTAAGATATTTTTGCTGTCCAAATGAATTGATCTAAATTGAACATTTTAGCTACAGTCGGCAGCAAGAACTCTCAGTAGCATTTCATGAGTTCTACGACCTGCAAACACGGCCTCTGTTGTACGGCCCATTTAGCTTCGCTTTTGTCACTTTGACCGTAGATCGTCGTAGCTAATCTCAACCTCCCTCTCCCGCCTCTCCTTACCCTAGGGTATGACTGGCAGCCCAGGCAGCCCTGGTCCTGATGGCAAGTCTGGTGCTCCTGTAAGTACCAGACATCTCACTCACCTCCTGGTTCTGGAGTCCTGATTGAATGTTGAAGAGCAGCTACTGTAGCTATAGTTAGAGCGGTTGTCCTGTTACATGCATGTTATTTAGGACATGAAAGTCACAAAATGAATAACCAATGGATACCGAAATGGTTGAGCCTCCTTATAGAAGATGTAGCTATGAATCAAGTGTATTAAGGTATCAGGACAACTTGCAATTTCCACCTTAAGGGTCCTGCTGGACAAGATGGTCGCCCTGGTCCTCCTGGCCCTGTTGGAGCTAGAGGCCAACCTGGAGTCATGGGATTCCCTGGACCAAAGGGTGCTGCTGTAAGTAGCAAAGAAATCGTATCAAATAAAAATGATGTGTATGAACCATTTAGTTGTAATGAAATACAGTTTGGTTCTATTTTGGATGAAGATAATCATGCGTAACTGTATTAGACTTATGAGACCATTCTGATGTCACTATTGACTGACTGCTGTGCAAACTGACTGGAGTCACTACATGTGGTTGCCACAAGGGGGCAGCATTATAATCTGTTTGGCTGAGATGTAGCTTCCTCTCCTATGCAGGGTGAGCCTGGCAAACCTGGAGAGAAAGGTGTGATGGGACTCATTGGCGCTACCGTAAGTATTGGTGTCTGGTATAGTTAGATACCATATGGCATTTATATCACACAGGTGGCATTCTGATCACCTGCCAATGCTGAAAACACAGAATTAAGATCTGAATATATAGAAAGCATAAAAACCGAGCCAAGGTAGGGTCAGCTCTCCATATCCACGGGTTCTGCATTCTGCAGATTCAACCAACCTCAGACTCAAAATATTCGAGAGAAAAAATCCAGAAAGTTCCAAAAAGAAGAACATGAATTTGCCGCGCGCTGACCCGCGCTGATGTGAAATCCAGACGAATGAAGTGATATGTACGCATACAGACTTTTTTAATGTCAGTTTTCTAAACGATACAGTATAACAACTATTTACGTAGCATTTACATTGAATTAGGTATTATAAGTAATCTAGAGATGATTTAAAGTATGCAGGAGGATGTATGTAGGTTATATCCAAATACGACGTGATTTTATATAAAAGACTTCAGCACTCGTGGATTTTGGCATCTGCAGGGGGTCGTGGAATAACCGTAAAGCCCATGACGACTGCTTATTTGAAATATTTCAGTTTCTGATTAGTTTTGTTCAGAATTGCACGTTCTCACACAGAGATATACTTCTTATACTGTTACAGAACATAGCTTCAATATTTCTTGATTACCCTCATTACCCTCATGAAATATTCTTATCTCATGTTTTCGTAATAAATAAAATATTCATCATATCTCAATATACATATTTTAAGCACAGGCATGAAAAGAAAACATTAAAAGCTGCCTATATTAATATCTCAGTATATATTGTTTATGCATCACTTCTGTCTCAACACAGGGTGCACCTGGCAAAGATGGTGATGTCGGCGCTCCTGGAGCCCCTGGCCCTGTTGTAAGTTCTAGTTTTAAGAAGGTTCTTCGGTGATGTCCTCAACATAACCAGGCTCAAAAAAGGGAACATAACTGTAAAAAAAATTAAGCCTCTATTCTCAGGTTAGAATCATTTAGCATTGTGGCTTTGGTATTTATGGTAATCCGTGTTAAATGCATTCGTTTCATTCGACAAGATTATGTAATCGTAGTAGAACATCTGACTCTGCTATATAAGGCCATTAAAAACATCTGTCATTGTTGCACCTCATCCATATTTTAGGGACCTACTGGTGAGCGAGGAGAGCAGGGTCCAGGTGGCCCCCCTGGATTCCAGGTAAGCTATTTCCACCACATTATATGATTTATTTAATACGACAGCTTATATTCTCTAGTTAACAATGTACAGTACAGGCATTTTTTTGCATATACATCTCAATGTTCTCCCTCCATTTTTGTTACAGGTGCTAATCAGTCTTTTTTGTGCCTTTTTCATAGGGTCTTCCTGGACCTCAAGGTGCCACTGGTGAGCCCGGCAAGCCTGGTGAACAGGTAAGGCTAGTGATGCACCGCTTTGCATGAGGGTCATCTCACCACTGAACATCCTATCTCTGTTATATTCTTACAATGGACCTTGAATAATAATTGAATTGAATTGAATTGAATAATAATTACAAGGCAAATGGTGAAAAAAGATTTAACATCATCGTTCAGGGAATAACAAATTACTCTTTGGTTACTCCCAATCCTGATCTTGGATGGATCATGTTTGAACTCCCTTAGCATATTTTAAATATTGAGTAATAAAATTCAGCCTTTTGGTTATGGCCTTACTGATCTTGGAGAACAAAGCCTTTGTCAGTATAAATTGCAAAGGAAAACAATATTCTTGTTTGGTTTCCATTATTATAGTTTTGCTAATAGAACCCAAATATGTGCCCATTGTAACTTTATATCCATCACATTTATGAGTATAATTGGATTAGTCCCTGACTATTCTGCAGTCCATTATGCAATACTTTATTGATACAGATAAATGCTGATGAAACTCTGAAGTTAATTAACAACCACAGCAGTTGCAGGTCAGCCAGAGCTCATGTTAACCTAAGGTTATCATCTCGATTGATAACAATTCTGTCTATCTTACAGGGAGCTCCTGGTGATGCTGGTGCCCCAGGAGTTGCTGGATCTAGGGTAGGAGGCTGTTTTTCACTGTCTTGCAGTCACCCTCCATACTGGGACTTCCTCCTGTGATCGCTGACCTTTCACTTCTCTTGATCATCTAAGGGTGACAGAGGTTTTCCTGGTGAACGTGGTGCCCCTGGAGCTGCTGGTCCTTTAGGTGCCCGTGGATCTCCCGGCTCCCCCGGTAACGATGGTGCCAAGGTAAGAAATGGAACAAATCAATCCAGAGATGAAGATCTTCAGATACGCTGCACTGTTTGGGCAACTTTGAGTTCATGATGTTTCCCTACGGCTTCTTTAGCTGCCAGGAGAGAAATGCAGCCATGCAAGCATCTAGGGGCCTAAGACTTCACTACCTTTCGTAGCATAATTTTGGAATGTCTTCTCAATGGCACCATCTTTGCAGTTACATTGTATAGAGAAAAGGGATATGCCATTCTCATTTATTTGTCTCGTACCACATATTGTCAAGCATGCGTATTGGTATTGTAAACTCTTGCTCCTGTCCTCATTTTGTGCCATTTCTCCCCCCTCCGTAGGGTGAAACTGGTGCTCCAGGAGCTCCAGGAGCCCAAGGTCCTCCTGGTCTCCAGGGCATGCCTGGAGAGCGTGGTGCCGCCGGTCTGCCAGGCCTTAAGGGTGACAGAGTAAGGAACATTCTCAGAGCGTACCTTCACAACAAATATGTCTAACAGGCGGCCATTTTGACAGTCTTTCCTTCACGCTCAGGCCATTTCAATGTCATTATTTTGTCTTTCCTGTTAGGGTGATCACGGTGCCAAGGGCACAGATGGTGCCCCTGGTAAGGATGGCATTCGCGGTATGACCGGCCCCATCGGACCTCCCGGCCCTGCTGGTGCTCCTGGTGACAAAGTAATTGCCCTGAAATAGAAGCTAAATTGAAAGAATAAAAAAACATATTTCCTTGATCTACCCCAATATACTCTAAAGTCCCAAAATATCTGCTGGACCCTAGGTATGCATATTAAATCTAGACTATTATCTGGACACACAATTAAATCTATACAAGCAAGAACATCTTTATAAAGGTTATTAGTTTCTGTCTAGTCTTAATAAGCTTATTGCAATAGGTTGATTGTGAGTAGTCTTATATAACGAATTGGTCATTGGATTAGTTTTATAAAACTTGAACTCAGCCGGTTCTTCCTCTCCCTTTCTGCCCAGGGTGAGACTGGTCCTGCTGGTCCTCTTGGACCTACTGGTGCCCGCGGCCCTCCTGTGAGTCCCTGGCTTCTCTGTCATCACAAGCCTCATGTGTTTGCATGCTTACATCTGAGACCCAGTTTGTGACGTTGGATTTGTGACCCAACTGACCAACACCACTTCCTTCTCTGACCAGGGTGAGCGTGGTGAGACTGGTGCTGTTGGACCTGCTGGATTCGCTGGACCTCCTGTGAGTAAAAAAAGAATCATCTTAGGCCAAACCACATGTTTAGATATGTTTCTGGAGACAGGTTACTGAAATGCTTCACTGCTTGTTGGATGACTAACGACACATTAGCCCCCACCGCCTTGTAGTGATAACGGGTTTAAAGGTGAATGGATGGACAAATTGATTAATAGACTGACTCCATTAGATGCTTTAAAACAGATTTACAACCAAGCTGCACTTGCTGCAGTAAAGCAAACATGCAGCATGTTAAACTTACATAAATTTAAAACCTAGAGCTCACTGTCTTTAATCAGACAACACATGCTATCATAAACGTACAATTTGTAAAATTCCATGGATCCATCATCCAGATGCTTAACCAGTACTGGGTCATAAGGGGACCTGGAGCCTTTAATGGTCAGCATAGGAATTCCTGAAGCGAAATTCCATTTGCGGGGCATACATAATCACACTCAGTGGGCAACTTAGAGACACGAGATCCCCTAATTGCATGTCTTTTGACCTGTGGGAGGCAATCCAAGCAACACGAGGAGAACGTGCAAACTCTGAACACATACAGGGGGGGTTCAAAAGAAACACACAGCGGCTTTGCTTTCCACTGAGCCACAGTGCTGCTTATAATTATATTTATTAATTATGCATTTTCATATATCAATTTTCACAACTATTTTTCCCTCACAAAAAGCATACATAAAGATCTACTTTCATAAACAGCTGCTTGTCAATATTTAATTGTAGTTATTTAACCAAAATATTTGCATAATTCAGGGCTGAAACAAAAACAAAAAAAAACGTAAAAATATTGTAGCTACTTTCCAGGTCAAGTGCTCTTGTTTGTGTTTGACTACAAACAATGATTAATAAGATGTCTATAAGCAGTTTCTTATGAAGGAACTTATGGAGTGACTCGTTCGGACTTCTCTGTCCCCCGCAGGGTGCTGATGGTGCACCTGGTGCTAAGGGAGAGCCCGGTGACAATGGTGCTAAAGGTGATGCTGGTACACCCGGACCTCCTGGACCTACTGGTGCCCCTGGCCCCCAGGTACTGTTTTCGTACATAATAATCAGAGGTGGAAAGTCCAGGTTTAGAAAGTACACATCCAGACCAAGATTTTGTTTCAGCCAACCAGTTGAGTACTCTTTGACTATGACTTTGAAACAAAATCTTGGTCTGGACTTTTACTCTCAGGGCCTAAACTATCCACCTCTGGTATTAATATTGTCCAATTTTTACACCCCTTAATAGAATTATAGGAAGGGAAAGAGAATTATGATCTATATTGCAAACGATTGATTCCAACAGGGTGCTGTTGGTTCTACTGGACCTAAAGGTGCCCGTGGAGCTGCCGGACCTCCTGTAAGTATTCATCTTCCGAAGAAATATCAGACACAATGTAGCGTAACTGTGGAGCGCAGTTAGTATTATGCACTTAATCATCAATTGTACTAATAAGTGTGAATGGCGTGATGCAGATTTTTCTCTCTGACTTCGTAGGGTGCTGCCGGATTCCCTGGTGCCGCTGGCCGAGTTGGACCTCCCGGTCCTTCTGTAAGTGTGGTTTTCTTCTTCCCTGCTAGTTATACCCCAGCTGTACTCTTCCATTCATAACCAAGCTCAGTCGCGACCCTATATCAAGTATAGGGTTTAAATTAACGCTATGATCAAGCGCACAGGTGCTCTGCAGTTTACGCCAATCAAAGCCTGTTGCACAAATCTGATTGGATGCGCCAGTGAATTTTAAATTAAGCATCTGTGATTTGGCTTCTTGGGTTGGTTGACTGGTCACTAGTTTAATAGTGGCATATCTACAGAATTTTGGTTGATTTAATGTGAATATTTTGATTTAAAAGTAAAGCTTTTTGTTAGATTTGCATAAATGCCTATTGTGGCTTTATAACCGGTTATCTTCATTAACAGGACTCACTTATCCATAATACCTAATTGACTTCATTCCACAAGCTCCCCAAAGAATCTGCCGAATTTAACTGGCTTTGTATTACCATGGTTACATCCGAAAAGGAGGGTGTAACTTATAAATAACAGAAGTACCTGACTACCAGCCTCATGCCCTTTCTCAGCATTTATTCCTCATTCTGCTGTGTGACTCAGGGTAACGCTGGCCCTGCTGGTCCTCCTGGACCTCCTGGAAAGGAAGGACAGAAGGGTGTCCGTGGTGAAACTGGCCCTGCTGGTCGCACTGGTGAAATCGGTGCTGCCGGTCCCCCCGGTACTCCCGGTGAGAAGGGTGCCCCCGGTGCTGATGGCCCCCCTGTGAGTCTCGTTCAGTTCTGTCGTTTTTGCCCACGGTTGTTTAAACCACGTTCATTTGTATGAAATGCAGTTATTGTATATATTAGCAGGCACAATAAAGATGCTACATTTGATACATTGAGACGAGTACAGTGGTGCCATTTCACCTGTGTCTTGTGTCCGCCGCAGGGCTCTTCTGGCATCCCCGGACCTCAGGGTATCGCTGGACAGCGTGGTATCGTTGGTCTCCCTGGACAGAGAGGCGAGCGTGGATTCCCCGGCCTCTCTGGCCCATCTGTGAGTAATCACCCAAAAATCAGCAATTACAACTACTGAAGGTAGCTAAAAGTACCTTTAGCTACTAGAAGTATATAGGTAGGTCACATTCTAGCTTGAGAGCTTTAAGAGTTTTTTTTGACGCATCCGGTTTTAAAATTCTGCCTCATTAGGCAGTTGTTGATTGGGTGGTAAATTCTGAATCCCACAATACGTTCGATAAACTCAAATTAGAGTTGCTGCACTACTTATCGTAATGTAGGGTCACAGAATGTCGCGTGTAACGATGAATGTCAAAGATCAATAGATTGTTGAACATTCATGCAAAGCCAAAGAAATTATACCTTCACTCCTAAGGTATATGGGGAAGGTATTAATGATGTAAGGTTATAATTATGATGATTATGTTTGTTTGATGTAGTTGAGAGAAGGTTAAATGCCACTAAATAACTTGTCCGTCAGAAAAATATTCTTTGAGAATAATCCATTAGTTTGTTTGCCTGCATGCCGTACAGGTTTGATACAGTAGGAGATTCCTCAGGTATCTTCTGGTTTATCAGAGCTTTGTTGTTAGGTCTTCTGTAAAAAATCTGGGAGTGGAGATCATCTATATTTTCTCCTTGTTTTCTAATTTGCTTTACTCTGTGCAAAATCTGCAAAGCACAAAGCCGCATAGGGTCACAATATAATTAAAATTATTACAGGATTTCCACGATTTAACCATTTTTTCCCGTGTGTTGTCATATTTTACCCACTAAATGTTATGATTAAACAGAACGAATCTCTGTCCAGGCTTGAGACTAATCTGTGATGTCCTGGCCCCAACATTAGGGAGAGCCTGGAAAGCAGGGACCCAATGGACCCAGTGGTGAACGCGGACCTCCTGGACCCATGGGCCCACCCGGGCAGGCTGGTGCTCCTGGTGAACCTGGTCGTGAGGTAAGTAAGCGTGTAGATGTCTGGTAGGGGGTATAGGCCATATTTCTCTCTGGCTGCAGCAGCAGAAGCCTAAACGACACTTGTTCGAATGCTAAAGTGTAGTGTGATTGATTGAAGCCTCTCTGAAACTTGTATTATAGAAACTAAGCCTTTTAAAGAATGAAAAGTGAACTGTCAAGGGAGCTGGGAGGGAGCAAAAACATGGACTGTGTGGCAGGGAGCTGGGAGGGAGCAAAAACATGGACTGTGTGGCAGGGAGCTGGGAGGGAGC
>JAODJW010000045.1:12407750-12419017 GCA_026777045.1 Hyperopisus bebe
TGGATATACTACACAATCTCTGTAAGTGTGCCTGTTACTTTGTGTCATTTGGATATACTACACAATCTCTGTAAGTGGATATACTACACAATCTTTGTAGATGTAAATCTGGTCGGAAGCCAGTATTTGCACCAGTATCTGGCCTCAGAGTGAAATCATCTCCTCTCACCTTTGGTTTCTCCCCTTTGCTGATCCTTCCAGTCCCTCTGTTCGTTGTTCTGTGTCTGGTGGAACAGGAAATGCGTGCAGATAGAGGCAGGCGTGTTGAAACTGGTGAACACACAATTCACGCGTACACAGAGTCACACCCAGCAGCTTCAGGCTTCTCAGAGCGGCGCAAGAATCCTGCAGAGGAAACAAGCACCATAGGAAGCAGGAGAGGGACGCTGGGGCCTTAAAGAAAAGGAACAAAAAGGAAATAGAATGACCAGCTACTACACTATGGGATTCTTATTGTGACGGTGGAAGGAATGGGATGTAGGGTGATCACACTGTTTCTGTCCAGGTAAACATGATTCCTGTTTTTTTAAACTGTTGCATGAAAAAAGCCATTGAACTATTTATTGTGCTGGGTACACTGGACTCTGTACTTCATGTTCTTTATATATTATTGGACTATTTTCCCTGAGTTTGGTTTGAATTGTTTATCTGGGCAAATGTTCTTTGGCGGAAAAGTTGTCCTTCCCTTTCTATGTATGTTGCAGGTTGAGATAGTTTGTACCTGTTAAGTGGAGAGTCAGTTTGCGGTGAGAGGCAAAGCGAATTTGTTCTTAGTCAAAAGGTGCCCTCGTATAATCCGGAAGAGGCTGAGTGCTCATTCCTGTTGGCACCGTTTTGTCTGAGCCGTGTGCCAGCCTTTTATACACACCAGCTATATTTACATTGCCGATCTGCAATCTTTTCTAAACCAGACAGTACATGTTTTGGATAAAGCAGGGAATAGTTAAAAGATCAAAAATTCCTGAAACTGCCCTCTGGAGGTGGGGCCAGAGGGGGGACTGTTTGTGACACGATCGACATTCCAGTCTGGGGAAAAGTTATACATAGAACTGCTGAAAATATCTCTTTCAGAGTCATCACACTAATAAGTAATAAATTCTGTTTGGCATCGAGGTGACAACCTTGGACTTTTTTGTAAAGAGATTTTTTTTTTGTATTATGAAGAAAATGAAAATTAAATCTTAAGTGCATTAAACGCTTCTGTATCTGTGTGTATTTACATATATACATATATGTGGTAAGATTCTGAAATTAAACACATACTAGGTAAATTTACACACAACATGCCACTGTTTTGTGTAGAAATATTGGGCTGTCATGTCCGTTTCCCCGAGGGGGGCCTCCTGTACAGACGGATGCAGAATCGGAAAAGGATGTAAAGTCTTTGTTTTTATAAAGTCTATATTGTGTATTTTTTTAAAAATCACGTTACTTTTATAGTTTCACTTGCTGTTAAATACACCGAAATATCCCAAAGAAAAACAAGGAATAATTTATAACTAATGTCTGTTATGTTACATTCTTGTTTCCTGAAAACAGCACATTTGTTGAATTGACTTCTGGTCAATGTTAAGGCCCATAAGATGACTGAGGCTGAAACAGAGAAAGCAGTTTTTTGCATATTTAGGCTACATGTGCTTGAAATAAATCTGGAACGACCAAGGCTACAGTATGTGTGTATGTGAATTTTCTGAATATTGTTATTTGGTCATATAGTAAAAATCTCCATATGTAATCTCCCTCCAGTCTTTCAAGTAATATCTCACGATTCCGCACACAACGCAACAACGCCACGTTACATTAATGCTATGTTACAAAGTCACGTTGGCAAAATAACAACATCCAAAAGCACCATTTTTAGCTTAATATGCATCGCTTTTTCAAAGAATCTGAAAATGACTCAGTTCTCCGTTGTCTAACCAATACACATGCTTCGTAATTGTGAGTTTAGCCGTATTCTGAGTTTAAGTTCTTTCCTGGTAATTTTGCTTTGGGCTGTGTTTTATCAGGGATTCTCCCTAGGCGGCATGGTTGGTGTCCCAGATGAAAGACTCATAGGATTACGATGTCTGTTAGCATGCAAGTGACCATACAAGATGCACACTTCAGCACATTTAATCCTGCTTATTTGTCAGATTATGGGATTGTTTACAGGAGAGGATGTTATGAGGGATTATGAGACCGCATGAAACGGAGGGGTGGGGGAATGGATTAAGTCAAGGTTAGGGGCAGGGCTGACATCCAGAGTCCACTTCTCAAATGTCAAGAGCTCTGGGACAGGTGGCAGGGTGTGTAGACTATGGAGAAGCACACAATTCAGACTTTAGTTTCAAATGCTACAATGCTATTGACTTATTTGGTGTGAAAATAAGCTTTTTAGCTATTCATGGGCAAGTAATGTTTACCTGTTTACCTAAACATGCCCACTGCTACAAGAGAAGAAAAGCTTACACGTACAGGCTGGGATGTATTGGTGAGAAACAGCATGAAACATTCCTGTTGTTCCTGTTTTCACATTTGCCTCCGGGCCTTGGGTGTGGGCTGAGACACCTGTCAGGGCTGCGCTGTTTAAAGAAAGGAATGTTCAAGGTACAGAGCTCACCTGTTTTGCATTCAACATTAACCGCGTTTTCTTTTTTTTCCCCTTCATATTTTTTTCAGCTCCATCCCCTCAGCCATAACTGGCTTCGTTTGAGGGTCTTTGGGTTGGCAGGTCGCCACGACAACCATGACCAACGAAGGGCTGGTGCTGGTCGAGTATGAGTATGAGTACATAGGCCGTGACGGGGACCTGGTGTCCATCAAACCCAATGAGCGCTACGTCCTCCTAGCCAAGACCAATGACCACTGGTGGCATGTCCGTAAGGACGAACACGCCAAGCCCTTCTACATCCCTGCCAAGTACGTCAAGGAGCTGCCATCACACCTACCATCTCCGCTGGACTTCATAGAGTCTATAAACCCCGAGCCGACCCAAAACAGGGGCGAGAAAAGGGCCACGGGTACACCAGAAGAAAAGCACCACGAGGTGGCCATCAGGCTGCAGTCACCGGCCCAGTCCAAGAAGACGGAGAACCGAATGTCCACCTTTGGCATCCCCCTGGACATGCACAACCAAGAATTCCGACGGGGTGGACTTCCGGATTCCTTTCTTGCCCAACACTCTCAGGAACACGTGACGAAATCGGCCTCTGGTAAAAATACTTCCCAGAATACAAAGACACAGACTCCTAGTGTTTTTGACTGTCAGCTCCCCACTGAAGATTTGCCACCTTTTTCTCTTTTACCTCGTGAGCCAAGCTTCCGTCCGGCAGATCCATCAAAAAGACAGACAAAGGCCAAGCCAGTAGAGCCGGTCGTCATTAAAAGTATCAAGGTCACCCCGGAGGTGCATGAATCGGTGAGAACCCCCAGTGTGCCAGAGGACCTGAAAGAGCTCTCCTCTCTTCATCCCAAGCGACCACTGGCAACTGATAATATCTATGAATCCATATTGGATGTCGGTCTACAGAACAGGGAAACACCAGTGTCCGGAATAGCTCCTGTTCCAAGTCCAGCAGCAGCCGCTCAATCCGCTACAACATCCGCTCACACTCCGTCACAGGTACGAAAATCTCAAGTCACCCCCCAAATACATCTGTACCAAAGAATACCGTAACTTAACTGACACACAATGAACTATAGAGAATTTACAGGGGTGAAAGTTTTCCAGTTGTATCTGCCTTATAGACAGGCAGAAAATTGTATAAAACTTCAATTAATTCAGAATGATTTATAGATAATACCTAAGCATTTAAAAACAATGCAATATATCTATAAAAAAATCTTGCCACATCTAATGACGTGATATCAAAAGATTAATACCTTGAAGATGATACAGGTTACTATGACAGAAAAATTCATATTATTTGAATATGTGTTTTTTGAGTTATTTAAATTTAGAAGTTAGGAAAATGAATTGCAAATTTCAAACGTTTAAAGACATTTGCTCATATGGCGGCAGGGTTAGGCAGTTAAGCGGCAACTTATTTGGTCATTTACATCGATATTTATTCTTTTGTTTAAATGACTAAAAATGCATATTTGGGGAGGCCTCTTAAATATGTGCAGCAGTGTGCAACCTGTGTGATTCTGTATGTCAATATGTAAATAGAGATTAGTGTATCAGGATGGCAAATTGCATCAGCAATTATCATTGTATCATTGTTGCCATTGTTGCATTATTCCTCTGAGGCTGCAAAATGGTTCCCCCCAAGTGTTCATGTGTGGTTCGGCTGAATATGTCACTTAATGCAGTATGTGCTGTGAAAAAGGTCTCTGTTTATAATACCGATAGCGCTGACACAAAGTTCTTAAGTGAGGTGTAACTGAGTTTAAAAATGTGAATCAGTAGGATACTTTGCTGGATTCTGTGTTTGCTTTTCAGGGTCTTATATTAACACAAAATGTAGTGCATAATAATAATGTAGTCATAATTCGTTAAAGGACAGCGATCCATGTTCTTTTCCCAGCAGATGTTTGGCGTATGAATGTTACGAGCGACTTTTCAGCTTGAAAGACAGGTTTAGTAAGAAAAGCAAAAGTCTGAATTTGGAATATAAAGACAGCTGGCATTTTATCAAATGCAAGATAACTTCCTACATAAAATAATAATTTTGATCTAAGCCTCAGTTTATATTTATATATATATATATATATATTTTTTATATAGCATTCTCTAGATAAAAGCCCTTTGTTACTGTATCTTATAATGGAATTATAGCCAGAACTACTGGGATTTTATCAGCCTGTAGAAATACTGCAATGAGTAATATATTTATGTAATGTCTTTCCTGATGAAGAAGGGCCAAGATATATTTAGTAAAGTGAAGAATCACTTACCACAGATTGCTGGTGTCCTCAGATTTGCATACCCATCTGATGGCCAAAGTTTAATATTTACCGGTTTCCGATATGTTCATTGGCTACCGGCCCAGATGTGAACTCAGCTGGCAAGGTACTAAACACAAACGTTTTTGGTGTTTGATTTTGCCTTACATGCAAATATGTTTCTGTCATGACTTTGCGACATAGATTACTGAACACAAATCAGGAAATAAGGACACTAAAACTTCTGAGAACAGGTTAGGTTATAAAAAACCTGGAGCACGGCCTTGCTGCTTTATTGTTATGCTGCACTAATAAAGTAATAATAGTTTCTAACATGAACAGGATATAGTATTTACAGCCCAGTATGAGTAACAATGAGTGCAGCTACTCTATAGTGCGTTTCTCAGAATTATGTGCAAAAGCACAAGAACAGGTATCACCTCTCTTATTTATAGGCCATTTTTTTAAGAAAGTGAACTTATGGTTAGACTTTAGGGCCTGGTTGTTGCACCACCATACATATGTCTGAATACATTATATGAGTTTCACCCCCCAAAAAAATAAAAAATCTTTAAATAACAACAATAAATCAGGTAAAAAGTAAGACAGTAAGGACAAAATTTGCCTCTTGTTGGTCATATTTATAGATTAATCCTTGAATTTGATTATTTCTGAAGATTGGAGCCACTTTTGCATTTACAGATCATGTACTTAATTGTGTTTTAATTCAGATGTGTTTCCTGTATGTGTTGGTATCAGATTATTGAGTATTTTAGGGGTTTCTGTAATGATGATAAATGGCAGGGACTGTGTTGTCTTAGGTTGTGCTAGATGGTTTATTTCCTGCTACCTGAGAGAAAGTCTGTTTATAAATTTACCCATGTTGAACTCACTCATCAAGCAGTTTTAGAATTCAAATGCAGCATTTCACCAGACAACATTTCCAAAAAGCAGTGTGACGAGCCATGGCAGTTTCCTGCTGTAAATATTACCGACAGAAACGTTCTATAGCAATGAATGGGCTTGCAGTTGATAATAGATTTACGCAGTTCATGATTGGCATTGTGATATTGTTTTGACAAGTTTGGTAGGAGTAAGACGACTTGTGGACTTCCTCACGGAAAATATGTAGTACATAAGTGACAAAGTCCCCGTGCACAATACATAAACTAGCCTCGACAACATCAGGTTTCGCTGATTTGACTGGGACCTGCTTGATGGAAACTTAAAAATATCAGATGCTATCGCATAGGCTATTTTAATCACAAACCTTGTGTGTGGAACTTTAACCACTGTGACTCTCAGATCAGGCTGGGATCTGACATCAAGACTGCCTACATTCCAAGCATTCCATAAATTTTAATTATATTACAGATCAATAAAAGAGTTTATGGTCAACAGAAAGTTAAATTGCAACCAGATGGTCAGGTTCGTGTGGCTGTTTTCATTCAGCTGAGCTCTTTTGCAGCACATGACTAAACACATGATTAAGTGCGTTTGGAGACTGGGACGCACATTTGTGTTTCTGTGCACCGTTCCAGGTGATCCTGTATTTCTTGAACCATCCAGTCCAAAATCCTCATTCCCGATTTTACGTCTCACTTTATTCCCGTCATCCGTCGCCAGGCTTGTTACCTGTCTTCCGTATTCCTTAAAAGTGCTGGAGTGAGGAGATCGCTTGAGCTTTGACGCGTAGCTTGTTGCTTATGTGCTGTTTTGTACTCCTGCCTTGTCGTGCTTTGCAGTGCTGGGGAAAAATGGGTTACTATAACCGACAGATTATTTTAAAGACCTGATTAGGTCTATATTACGTTTACATCGGCGATCTTTAATGGCAAACTAATGTGACAGGAGAAATATTGAGTGTGGGTCTCTGTTGATAGCAATTATCCGTATTTTCTTTTACAGACAGAGAATGACAGCACCTCTGTTTATCCCAGTGTAAATGAGCCAAAAAATAATCTTCCACAAGCAACGGTGAACTCATCTAACAACAATCATGAGACCGGTCTGGCCACCGCGGCTGGTGCTTGCAATGCTTCCAAAGAGCAGCTACCTGTACAGGAAGCTCCTTCAAGCCCTTCTGCAGCTACCGGCACTGCCACTAACTCAAAGGTGGAGACAGATGGGACTGCTGGGCGCCATTATTCCTACAACCCGCCGACAGGGAGCACAGTCTGGCCCGCGAAGTTAGCGGAGCCCCAGGGGCTACCGAGAGCCCAGGACGATGTACCAGTAAGTTCCTCCTTAATTCACTGAATGTTGGATAATAGCTGGAATATTGCATAGATTAACCAATAGGCTTTCACCCTGCATTCCCACGCAGCTAAAATTTCTGTCCATCTATTAGCAAAGTGATAGCATCCAACAAGTAGCCCAGGGCCCTGTACTACGAAGCGGGGTTACTGACCTGTCGGTGTAACTTGTCAGATTTAAGGTAGTCTGGGCAAAATGCAAGTGAACGAATATGAAGTCCATTTAAACTGTGGTACCTTAACTCCGACAAGTTACCCCGATAAGCCAGTAACCCCGCTTCGTAGTACAGGTCCCTGGGCATATATAACATTCAAACACTAGGCAGTGATAGTTACAACATAAATAAGAAAAATAGTTTTAGTTCATAGCTACAGTATTGTGACTTTTCCATGTCCGCTTATGTTCATGGTCCAGCCTCCACTCCCTGAAGAGGACTATCCTGACGACAGCCAGGACGGCTGGGGGCCGCTGGTCTTTCCCGAGGACTTCCAGCCCACCATCCCTCGGGCCGCTGTGGATTTTAACACGCTGTCAGGCTGGCGGTACACGTCGGACCCGTATGGGAAGACGGCGCTCACAGGCGAGGCGAAGCAGGAGCAGGTACCGAGTACCACTGCACCGGGCGGATGCCATGGTTGTGACTCGTGGATGGCTTCTCTTACACTGCGCTTGATTAATTTTCCACCTAAACCTCGGTACAGCATGTCATTGAGCGTTCACTCATAACAATACTGTTCTCTACAGTCTTCAGTGAAACTCCATTCTTCTGTATCTGTAACGTAACTGAGAAAAAATGCTTTTCTTCTGTATTAGAGATGGAATTAGGTTAACGTCATGTGGGTTTCTGCCAGGTTTGTTTGTTCAGGAGAAGTCAGGAGCCCACAGAAGGAAACAAAAAAAAATGGTACAACATGTGACCTTAAGTATGTACAGAGTTTGCAAATATAATTGCAGATTTTGGTGCGAGAGGGAGGTGGAGGTGCGTTGAGTTGTTACGCTACATCTTTAGTGCATCCCGTGTTCCAAAAAAATCTAGTAATAGTGAGGTGAAAAAAACTAAATCCCATTCAAAACCAAGAATCACTTTTCATTCCTTTCAACTGAAATGACTGCTTGTCAAACAAATCAGATTAAATAAATCAGCATTTATTTTTTTTTAACTAGGCAAACTGTGTTATACAAATGAGGAAAGCTTGGTATGGGAAAGCAGGGTCTGCAGTATTCAGTGCCCTAAAGTGGGTATGTTAAACCCGAGCTTTGATCATGGGCACAATGGTAATGTTAAGTAGGTCTGTACAGCCATACTGAGCTGCTATGCTGTGACGCTGTCTCATTCAAACAATACAACTGTCCTGTCATTGGTTGAACTTTGACCAATCACATCTTTGGCCCTATTGGTTTTTCACTTAGCTGTCAATCAAGACTCTTGCTTAAGTCCAGCCTGGAAATTTGATCAGACAATGGCGGGAAGTCAAGCTGGGAAGCCAATTGTTTCTATCCCATTTTATATTTTGGCTTTCAGGCTCTCAGCCTTGTTGTTCCTGTCCTTTTTTAAGGCTAGAATACTGAAAAAGATACTGCGGGTGGGGAATGAAGGAAGTGAATAAAGTACCAGCCCCTCCCACTGACTTTAACCAAACATTTAGAGCAGGGTTCCCCAGTTCCGGGTTCTGGTGGGCCAGTGTGCAACACAGTCAGCAGATTATCCTGCTCAAACATGCCTTATTCAGCTCACCAGCTAACTGCCAGGTTTATGAGGTGTGTTTGAGCAAGGAAATCAGCCAACTATGTTGCAGACTGACCTACCAGGACTGCAGTTGGGGAGCCTTGATATAGAGGCTTGTAGCATGTATCCCAGAGTAATATATAGTACAATTAAAAGAAAGAAAATGCATGAGGGATGCTATGAAATAAAAAATAAACAAACAAGCAAACAAAGAAACAAATTAAGTAAATCATCCATGAAAATATACCACCCCACCTAAAGTGGTCTGTGTGATTGTTACTCGCATAAAGCTAAATCTACCAACTACATCAGGGGTACCCATCTCCGTTTGGACTGGACCGAAATTCAGACTGTGCAGTCATCTCCCACTCCCACTTTCTAAAAAACTTTCTCATCTCTGCCCCCCTGCACCCCCACCAACCCCCTTGAAATATTTTTACCACTCGACTACTGTATGTATGTGTATGTGTGTAGATGTTTGCTGTAAGATGTTATTACGTTTATGATATGAAGTGCAAGCTTCATAAAACACAGCGATGGCTCTGTCGTTACAAGGCACGTGTGCGTTCCCAGCAAATTTTAGATTATGCTTAGGTTCTGGTTGCTTTGGGCTATTAAGGTTTAATTTGTTGCCTGTTGTTGGTCCTCAGCTGCCTGTACCATCCGGCCAGCCGAAAATGGGGTTAACCGTCGAAGGCGGAGTCTCTGTCATGAAGAACTGGAGGCACAGCCTGTCTAACTTCAGTGGAAATCTGGATGATATAGTGAGTAGCCTGTAGGGGGCAGCAGCAGGTTGGAAAGAAAAGATGCTGAAAAATTCACCTTTGTACTAAAGGTTGGGGTGGGCAAACTTATCTGCAAAGGGCCCAGTGTGTTTGCAGGTTTTTGGGGTAACTTTGGAATGAAGTTGTTCAAACACCGGGTGTGAGGACTCTACAGCCAATCAGTCCTCTAATTAGTAATCTAATTAGGGAATTGCAGCGAAAACCCGTACACACAGCAAAGATAAGATTGCTAACACCTGACTTAAGGAGAGGTGTGTAATTTTTCTGCATTTATGCACTTCAGTGCTAGTGTTGTGAAAGAATTGCGAAAACATTACCGTCTTTACAGAATATCCACACCGTCTTTACAGAATATCCACGATAGTTTAAGTATTAATGAAGTTAAGTGGCCCTCAGTCTGCTCATAAACAATCCTGGCTGTGATGCAGCTGTAGGCAACTTGGCTCATGCTGGCCGAACAGCTGCTGATGTTGTCGTGCCTAAAGGAAACATAAAGTACCTTCTCTGTGTGGACTGAGAACTGAAAGGCTGGAGATCAGCCCCGCTGTGGGGGGGTCAGCAGCAGGGGCGTCGTTAGGCCTATTTTATGGGGGCTTTAGACCCCTAAAATGTTTTTTACCCCCTCCAAGTAAATGTGTATCTACTGGCTTAAGTCATGAATAGCTTTTTATATTATATATGTTTTGATTTTTCTATTTAGTTTTTATGCTTATATTCAATTCAATTTTCATTTGATATCCAGATTAGTTTTAGTTAGTTTTCATTGTAGTTTTGTTTGTTTTTGGAACAGTAGTAGTTTTTTGTAGTTTTTAAAGTGTTTCTATTTAAGTCATATTTCTGTTTAGTTTTTATATATGTTAGTTTCAGTTTCAGCTTTAGTTTAGATCTCCTCAGAAAAGGCCAGCCCAGTGGTTCCAGTTTTGGTTATGTGGTCGCCAGGCATCGTATACCGTATTTAATTTGCACAAAGCAAACAGGTGATCAGTGATGCAGGCCACAGGATAGGGAAACAGCTGCTCGTTTCCATTTCCCTTGTAAATAAATTACACACAGCAACATCTTTGCCCATCCTGCACGACGCTACCAGACGACAATGGCTGCGGACTTGGACAGGCCTCTGGGGCGTGTTTGGTCCTTCCTGTGATTCCTGGCTTGCTGACCTGTCACTTCCTCTCTTTTGTCAGAGTTTTTCATCAGCTCCCAAGAGAAGAACCTCAGACTGCTCAGGTGAAGAACCACATCACCATGTAAGAATCCCCATGATTCTGTGTGTGGTCCATTATTCTGCTCTTATCCCTGTTTTCAGCTGTTAGAAATTTTCTGCATGTTATTGCTGTTATTGCTATTAACATACACTGTCATGGACTCTCATACATTTGTTACAGCACCATTTGTCTAGTATCTTGGTGCCAGAATATATGTTTATATACAGTACTGTGCACAAGTCATAGGTAGTTAATTCAATTTCAAAAAACTTTGTCCCCGAGGGGCAATTTAAAAGGCATAGAGGAGCAGCTCACACAAATAACAGTAGTAACATTAGACACAACAGATGACACACAATGAACTATGAACATAATAAAGAATTAAAGAAATATTTAAAGAATTAAATTAAAGAAATAGTATCAGTA
>JAODJW010000045.1:12427028-12437457 GCA_026777045.1 Hyperopisus bebe
GTAAGGCCACAGTATAGGGCACTCATAAGGGCTGTGTAGACCACTGTAAGGCCACAGTATAGGGCACTCATAAGGGCCGTGTAGACCACTGTAAGGCCACAGTATAGGGCACTCATAAGGGCCATGTAGACTACTGTAAGGCCACAGTATAGGGCACTCATAAGGGCCGTGTAGACCACTGTAAGACCACAGTATAGGGCACTTCATCACATTTTCTTGCTCTATAGGGAACTCCATCCCACAGCACCCAAGACAGCACAAAATCGGGGGAAGGGCCACTAATAGTGGCATTTTTGCTATTAACAAGAGCAAATTAGCAACATTTTTTCAGCCGTGGGGGCAGCAAGGAGGCACCCTGAGTCCACCAGTGGTCTGCAGTCCATTCACAGTAAAAAAAGAAACATTTAAGTGAGGAGACCCCTTTTTAAACTGGTGAGCCCCATCCTTCTGGGAAACAAGGGGGGCGTCTTATGATCAAAGGAGGGAGCCACACAGGTCAAGATGATCCAGGCAAAAACTGCTCACTAGAAAAGGCAGAAGAAAAGAACAACAAACATTTAAAACTGGAATTACAAAGGACAGGCATCTGTTTGTGTGATGAGGTTATTGAACGATGCCGTTTGAGGTCACATGCTCACCTTTTGAAGGTCACTCCTTTGCTTGGCCTTTCTTGTGGGTTTTTCCGCACAGTCCCTGATGATGGACCACCTTATCAAGCCAAACAGTGGTATACAGTAGACAGTAATTAGTATATGTTTCATACATACAGGTGCCAGTCAACGCCCTTGTGGCAATCCTGGTAAACTTCACTATCAGTGTTGGTGAAAAAAACCAAAAAAAGTAATCATTTACAGACAGAACGGTCCAGAAAGTAGAAATCCAAACCAAGCTTTCTTTCAACCAACCAGTTAAGTACTCTGTGACTGTGACTCTTTATGCTCAGTTACTTGGTTGAAATAAATCCCTGGTCTGGATTTGTACTTTCTGGACCTGAACTTTCCACCTCTGTCTTTAATGGATTACTTTTGTGAGTAACTTCCCCAACACTGTTTACTATCCAGGTTCAGTCTGTCTCAGACAGTGAAATGCTATAAGTTTGCTAAGTCTGGACACAGAAGGTAATGGGTTGAGCAGTTGGGTTGCACTTGTGATCCAGGACTGCAAACCTCTCATATCTCATCATTCTTTTTATGCAGTGCGTTCTGTAAAAGATGAAGTAACTGAAGCAAAAGAGAAGCCTACCAGTGGGTGGTAGAACATCAAGTCTCAGTAAGCTGTTTTTGCGGGACGAGATGTAAGCTTTTGACAAGCGCCTCTGGTGGTTGGACAGCATCGTAGCGGGGGAAACAATGCCTGCGGGGGGCACCCTTCCCATGCTCTGATAGAGTTCCTCAATCTCTTGTTTCTGGGTAGCTTTCAGTTCCTGAACCTCTAACTGGTGTCTGAAAACAGGCATTGAGATTGAAAGAAAAACAAAAAGTGAAATAGGTTGGTTTCAGAAAACTTGTACAGTAGTCATACATTGCGGTCCATTTTTTGATTTAGTTACTTGGACATTCGATTCTGCTCTCTGTTCAAAAAAAGGGCTCAAAGCATGCCCCAAAGCAATGTAAGAGCACCATCTAGTGGGGTCAAAAAATACAGCAAATGGTTCATGAAGCTTCGTTTGGCCACAGAACACATTGGAGATGCATATATACAAAATGTCCACTGCAATGGACATAAATGAATGGGTGGGGTCTCAGGAGGACATATATATGCACACACACGCACACCAGTAAAAAGTAAGTAAGGAGTGGATTTCTAAGTACTCACCTGCCCCGAAGTTCCTCCAGCTCCTCCCAGATCTCTTCGTCCTCAGTCTCTGTCTCATCACTGCTCTGGTAGGAGCTGCCAGCATAGTTTATCCAAAGCTGCTGCAAGGCGACATTCTGCTGGATGCTTTCATCACAGCCACCCTCTGCATGACTCTCTCCTGCTTCTTCACTGCACTGGCTCCTCTGTTCTGGCTCTGCTACCTCACCTTCGTTTATTTGCTCTTCTGCTTCCATCATCCCTCTCAGTGTGGCACAATATTCCAAATTCCTCCTGGATATCTGACCACAGAGCATCACCCCAGTGCTCAGGCTCGCCTCCGAATCCTGTTGCTCCTCTTCGCCGTTCTTCGTCTGATTGGCCTGAGATGTGGAGCTTTTGCCCAGAGGGCATTTTGACAGAAAGGCTATGGTTTCCACATCTGGTGTGACTGGGCTATGTTTTTCTGTATGGGGTTAAATGGACATTAACAGTAAATGGATATAAATATTAGCTAAAAACACTGCGACACACCGATAGCGGTAATTTGAGATCATTATCGTCACTGGATTTATCAAGCAGTTGATGTGTTTTGAGATTCAAACCGAATTGAAAATGTGTAAAAAATGAGGCAATATGCCGTGGTAGTAGAATTACTATGAAAAACAAAAAACTGAAACAAATAATGTATTTTGCAAAGGACCACAAACAATAAGTAAAATAAATAAAATAACGTTGAAAATGGTGAGTGTTCCTTTGCAGTCTCGTTAACATTCTGCAGAACTGGATCCTACCTGTGAGGTGCTGCATATATTTTAGTATAAGCGGCATCTCACCTTCGCAGCCGACGGGGGATTCAGGAATCACCTGTGGAAACATCATAAAAGCTGGCGGACTTCTTGCTTGTTTGTGTTAAATAGGGATATAGGTATGTATGTTCAGACTTAGCATAAAGGCATTTTGCAAAAGTAGAAAAACCATATACTATTGTAATACATAACATCCAGAGAAAAGTAAAATGATTGGCTCTTTGATCCACTGATCTGAGAGTGTGACTTTTGCCAGCACTGGGTTTTGCTATAATACAAGACTCTTCAAATCTGGCCCTCGATTCCAAATCCAGGCCTTGTTTTTAGTTCTCCCAGGTACATAATTTAATAATTACTGATTCTGATTGACTGAAGGCTTCACACCTCCCAGGTAAAGGAAGGCTGGAAAACCAGCAGTGCTCAGACCTTGAGGATCGTGGCTTGAATAGCCCAACTATAATATGATGCCACAACATTGTTTGCTCACCGAACGATGCTCATTGATTGGGGAAGAACTCGAAGAATAGATTTTGGATGGGCTGCTTGAGTCACTCTCCAGGTCATCAGTCAGCGCTCTAAAAGATGGAAGAGAACCTCCCTGTGGAGTAAAGTGAGATGAAGAAGGGATGAAGAAGACAGGTTTTATTGAGGAAAAGGCAGCCAAGTCAGAGGAATCTGGGGAAGGAGGTACAAGCACGTTCTCCATCAGGTTAGCCGGAATGTCCATGGAGCCACCATTCTGGGAGTCCTGGACAGCAGTAAGGAGGTGGGATTGGGTATCCAAAGGTTGTTGCTGGAAGTCTGCAAGTTGGCTTGCGGTACTCTCGGGGTAGCGATGGGACTCCCCAGATATCATCCCTGTGGCTGTGCCCGTCACGACGTAACATTGCTGGGGCCCGACGTGGCCGGCCAGCCGGGGCTGAAAGCTGGGGGGCGATAATGTTCCCGACAGATGTGGGCTTGGATGGGTACTGGAGGGGATCTCCAGCATGGTGACAGCTTCATAAGGAAGTCATAAAGCAAAATACAAGGCATGTGACAAGCTAAAGTAATACATAAATTAAGCTAAGGCATCAATAATTAAGTACTGAAGTAGATCGGCAGCTGAAACTTCTGAGTAAAATTATGTTATTTTTATAAAGTTATTATAACACTGAGAGTGACAGTGAATGACAGCATTTCCTAACTATCAGGTACATACAGGGGCATCGGAGGGGCACGGATGCCCTGGCAGATTTAGGGGGCCCAGCACTTTATAATGGGTCCATAATGCAACATTGGCTAAATTTACAGGGGTGGCCCGTCCAATGGCCTTCACTCATATATGCATGTATTTTTAAAAAATGGTAAGGTATGAAGTATTTTTGACCTTCAATGATTAAACGCCGACGATAACAAAATTATACCAGGAAAGATGTGCGGTGCCCGTCAAAAGCTTGGACACAACCAGCCGCCTACAAAGGACAGTGATAGAGTGTCGCATCACATGACCAGCCCACCTGACCAAAACCCAGCAGAGATGGTTTATGAGGAGTCTGTCTAGAGACTGAAGGAAGAGCAGCCAATGAGAGCTCAGCATATACGTGGGACCTCCTTCAGGATGTATGCTAGAGCATCTCAGGAGGCCTCCTCATGAAACCGGCATAGAGGAGACAGTAGGGGCAGCCAGTCCCTGGGGCAACTGGGGTAAAGGGCCTTGCTCAAGGGCCCAATGGTGGGATCGCTCTGCCGACCCAAATATTTGACTGGTACTGTATGTCTTCATACAATGTAATATAGTTTATTGTATGCCTTGGAACCTCAAATACATTAGGCCACCTTTTTGGGTATCTCTTACCAGGCAAGGATGGAGAGGAGTTGGTTCGAACTGGACCATGACTGTGCAAATAAGGCTAGAGAACACAACAGCAGTCAAACACACAGTACAGACTCTACCAGTGGCATTGAGACAGTAACCATTCTCAGTGATCCTCAGGATATTTTTGATGTTTTATCTGCTTTTATGATCCATGTACTAGTATACCATTTTCCCCACAATGATTCAAATCGGGATATTTCACAGGATTACAATACATTCATTGTTGTCCAGATTGGCATAAATGTTACATTACATTTTGCAGGGCATTGTGGGATATATTCCATCGAATAATACGATATGTTTTCTTTTCATGTTTGGATACCATTACAAAACAGCTGAAATGATAAATACTGCATTGTGGCCCAATTAGAAGGGCTTTGGTGTTCTATGTGCCAGTTAAATCAGGCGCTCATAGATAACCAGGATATAGAAGTAAGACATAGGCTGACCTGAGGGGCAGACAGAGTTCGGGCCTTTTTCACAGACAGCTTTTGGGAAATCCCGGCTGGGTCATCATGGCCGGAGGGCTTTCCTCTCATGAGGGCCTCAGCCTTCCTGATGATGTCACGCAGGTTAAGGATAAACCCGTCCCATTCAGTTGGGAGTATGAAGTTATTGTTGACCTGTGAACCATGAAAGAGACACACACAGCAACAAAGGGCTTGAAAAATGAGATACTGGGTGGTGAAAATGGTTAATCAGACAGTACATGTGCACTGTTATCTTAGGAGCTGGACTAAAGCAACTTTTTTAACCTTCAACACTCAAACAATGAAGACAAATTTATACTCAGGCTGTGTATTTGACACAATTTTATCCTTATTTTAATACATAACCATGGTAATATAGCAACATCTTGTTTTCAGGTTAACATTCCTAGAGTTGATTTCTGAATCCTGTCACAGGTGGGGACTCACCATGACCGCGGCGATGTCCTCGGGACTGTCCCCATCAAGGTCAAACTTAAAGGTCACTATTGTTTTGTTGTGAGTCTGTAACTGGCACTCCACCACAAGGTCCTCATTGTCCAATAGCTGAGGACCAAGAGAGACTCAGCCTTCTAGTGACAGTCACCTTTCATGTTCAGAATTTAGGCGGGAAATTAAGTGTTAATTTTCAATAGCAAAATGTTTAAAAATCAAACTGTGGTTAAAAAAAAAAAATCACAATTCAGAAACATTTCCTTTTCACAATAATTCTTCATGTTGCCCTCTTTCTATATAACAGAAGCACTGTATTTCAGTTATTTATGTGTCTCAGTGTTTAAATGTAACTTAAGACTACCAGAATACATAATAGTGCTGGGTATATGGTAATGAAGACTATTGATCATTGGTCTAGAAGACGTTTGTAAATTGAGCACAGGTAATAAAAGCAGTGCCCAGGTTACGAAGGAGTTCCATTGCCAAAGTCTGTCTTTAAGTCGAATTTGTCGGTAAGTTAAAAAAATATTACAATTAACAATAATACGGTCAATAATAATAATAATAATAATAATAATGAAACAGTAACGGTACTGTACTTTGATGTGACGAACCACTGAAGACGCGCGATGTTTTCACGAGCATTGCGAAGTTATTACAAACTATTGCATTTAACCCGAAATTTTAATATATTGCGCTTTATGGCAGTCCGTTCGTAAGTACGAGTGGTCCGTAACTCGGACATTCTTAACCTGGGGATTGGCTGCATTCACTCATAAATCTACTAATTGTTCCATGACCTTGAACAGTATAAGCAATTGAAAGATGGATGATTAGAAATGAATTTATTAATTGGCTGTAAGAGACAGTATTATGGACAGACACCCACCCTCGTGATGCGTAGCTGAGGCCGGTTCCTCCTCCGGAAGATCTTGCCTTCCTTTAGGACTCCTTCATGTCCGTCACTGAGCATCAGGTTTCATGTCAGAATTGGAATCAAATATGTCATTTGTTTAATGACATCGAAAGATACTGCGTTTCTGTTAAGGACTGGAAATGTACCATGTGTGTCATTTAATGTTAATTACTTGCACTAAGCACATCATTTTGTTTATGCATATAATTTATTTTGCTGACTGTCCTTGATTGTTTTCCATGACACCCCAAAGTAAGTAAACTACGCCAATGTTCTTGCCGATTAATGAATCCGATTCCGAATTCAAATCACAGACAGTGTTTCCCTGCAGTTTAGTAAGGTATACACTCTATAACCCTATTGTTCAAATCACGGTCCTCGAGGTCCGAGCCCTGCTGGTTTTCCAGCCTTCCTTTACCTGTGAGCCAGGTGTGAAGCCTCTGACCAATCAGAATCAGTAATTATTAAACTAACTACCTGGGAGAACTGAAAACATGGCCTGGATTTGGAATCGAGGTCCAGATTTGAAGAGACCTGCTCTATACTTATGCTAGGCCTGTGTGTGGGGGGGTTATGTGTTCACTCTATGTTTACTGAAAAGTAAAAAAAAATAAATCATGTATAAATGAGGATGATTGATACCTGTCAACGGGAGATGAAAGGCCGCTGCTTGATCCTGACTGACTGTACTCAGTATTATGGGACTCTGCAACACTCTAGGGATTTTTGTAAAATTTAGTATAGAGAGATCAGAGCAATACAGCTCAATATAAAACATAAACGTCCAACTCAGGAAACAACCTGAAATACCAAAGACACCCACCAGGGGGTAGCAAAGGGCTGGGATTTGTAGAGTTTGCTTGGTTGGAGTTGGACTTAGTGGAGACTGTCGAGGAGTGGGAATTCCCTCAGAAGAGCTCAGAAAGCCATCTGTCTCACATTCAGCTGCCATAAAAACAGACACAGTGATCACATCATTGATGGACAAATAAAGAGGTGCTTTAACATTGCAAGTAATAATAATAATAATTAGTGTTGCTGCATTGCTTTATTTTACATGACTAGATGCTCCATCAACGTCATATTGGCTGCAGTTGTGCTTTCATCCATACATAAGTCTCATTTCATTTTTGCGAAAGGCTTTATGATTGGCTGAGGATTTTTTTTTTGAGCTACACTGATGCAACTATGTGAAAGGAAACTAAAAGTTTGCTATTTCCGGTACGTTAGAGGGTAATATAGGAAGACGGTTACCCTTGGTATGCAGCCACAAGATAAACCACAACACGTTTAAAACAGAAACTGATAGGTAATGCTAATTTAGTTACTTCTTTTCTCTTTCAAGTTTCAGTCTGACTTAATCTGGAACATGATTCAATGACACCAAAAATAAAATTAAAATTTATGGGATTTTCATTTTCAGGCTGAATGAATTTTCCATTTTTCTCTTTCAGTGTAAAATAAAATACTTGCACCTGTTAAAGAAGAATAATTTCCACACAAAAGTATGTGACATGGGAATTTACCATATTATATATTATATATATTTATATCTGTGTGTGTGTGTGTGTGTGTGTGTCATATACGGTAAGTAGGTGTAGTTACAACCGGCACAGAAATGTCAAAGCCAAATCATCAAGAAAAACAGGGGCAAAAAAAGGTAAAAAAAAAACAAAAAAACAAAAGTCCAATATTAACAGAGGCATAACTTCGTTAAGCTCCTGTAAGTGCTGGCCTGATTGGTTCATTAAGAAGTCTCAGGTAGGCTTATTCAGATTGTAGCACCGGCGGGAGTCACCGTATCCCAGCATGCTCGCTGGCAATCATAAACGGCCCCTGTATGTGTCTTGTGAATAGCTCGTGCTTCCCAGTTGTGGCGTGTACGTTGCCCCTGTCTTATGCGATCCCCGCGCAATCCTCGCATGTCCGTAGCTTTGTGTAACTTTCCTGCCGTGTGTCTACCTTACAGCTCGGCGTCTGACCCCCATGTGTCCCTATTACGTTCAGTTCGGTGCTCATTACATGCCCGCTACAGTCTTCAGGACTATAATGAAGAGCAAGTTCTGTCCCAGCAAACAAGTCACCTCGCGATACCTCGGTCCGTCCGGCGCTATGATTGCCCAGTGAACTCCGTTAAAAAAAGGCCTCAACTAACCTTGTTTATTAAAATCTTAAGCCCACCCGTCGATGACTACACCATCGTACAGAGCACTAGGGAGCCTCTAGCCATGTTAGTGTGTCTTTTGTTAAGTACATTTCATTCTAGGGTGCAGAAAAGTAAGGGTTCTGACTGTGGTCTCTGTTTACACTCCGCTCCTTCAGTGCTGTGTAGCTGAAAGTACCAATTTATGCTCTTACAAGTGAAGGGGGAGCAGCTGGGGGGCCGAATGGGGTCATGAGGACGTGCATCAGGCTCCTTGGGTACCGAGCAGAGGGGCGGACACATGTGGGAGTCTGCAGACCTGTCAGACGGGGGAGGGGTAGGACCAGACACGGTGAGCATGGGCAGGATGCCCTCAGGTGCTGGGCCAGGACACTTAGCGGCTGGTATTTGTTGCCCACGCTCCACGTCCCTTTCCAGTGCTGTCTTCCTCGGCCCGACCAGTTTGTCCCTCTGCCGCTTGATGGCCGTCACCCGGTCACGGATGGATCTGGCCACAGGTTTGTAGTCGACCTCGGACACGAATCCTGAGACCACCTGGGCGGAAGCGGCCGAGACGTTAGCGAGATCTCTGACCCAGCAGGAACCGGAGACAGTGCTGCACGAACGTGAGACTGACTCACAACTAAAATTCATTTAATGAGAAATAAATGAAATTCCTCTAATGAATTCTGGAGAAGATTCAATATCTATGTACACTTCTAATGTACATTCTGTATTTGTACCTTTGAGGGTACAATTACTTGTCAATGGGGCTGTGCCCTCAAGGGTCCGCCAAGGATACCCTAGCTATGAGTAGATGTACAACTCTATAAGATGTACAACAAGAACCAAAATTGGGGTAAGTGTTTATTTTGAGAAAAACAATAAAATTCATGAGGAACACATTAAATAACGTGCTGTTGTATTGTTTTCAATGTAATACAGGTAAAAGATAATTTAACAAAGTACTGTTTTCAGTTTGATTTTAATTTAACATACCGTCCCAACTTTTTCTGATTTGGGGTTGTACCTGTTAGTCTAATTTAAGGTAGAGAAATGGACTTTGAGGAACATTTCTGTACCACTGAGGGTGCATTATAGTTGTTTGTATCTTGGGGAGCAAAACCAGGGCTGCACCCCTTTTTATGACAGTGTATCTCTAATACGTCTATGTTGCTAGATAAACAAATAAATGTGCAATTTGAAAACTCCTGCCCAAATGTCTAGTTTCCAGTCTTTAAAATGTCAGTTCAATGTAAATAATTAGTACCCTGCACAGGCCCGCTCCCGCCGTCCACAACTCATAGCATCAGATCGAGCCACACTCTGAGTACTGAGTACTCTTCACATGAGGAATTTTAAGGGAGACCTCACCATCTCCTGCGCTACTTCCTCAGGGACGTCCTTGTAGAGATCGAAGAGGAACTCGATGGCGTTGCTGTCTCGATATTTCCCATGCGGCCTCCGGGAGTCGTCCATGCGCAGCCAGAGCTTCAGGCCACACTTCAGCATGTCGTCCTCCTCCGCCAGCTCCACGTGCACCCCGCCGTGCTCCTGCAAGAACGGGTGATCCAGAAGGTCGTGGATGGTGTACCTGGGTGGGGTGACATGTGCAGTACAAGGACAACATGACAAGGGTCATGAATGTGACTAAAAGGGCACGCAGGGCAGGAACTGTGAGACATGTCATACATGAAAGGGTTAAACAAGGTGCCATGCCCCCCCCACCCACATAGAGTAATACTCATACTCAGGTAGGTTAAAATGAGGCAAAACTACACTTCCTAATTATTTGTTTCTTGTGCTGTGGATTTTAAGACTTTTTTGGATATGAAGATAATTGTTTTCTGTTGTTGTATTGTGTTTATTATTTGTATACCTGATTTTTCTCATGGATTCAAACTTTATATATGTACAGTACAGGGCAAAAGTTTGGACACACCTTCTCATTCAATTGAATGAGAAGGTGTGTCCAAACTTTTGGCC
>JAODJW010000045.1:12492685-12507428 GCA_026777045.1 Hyperopisus bebe
GGGGGAGCCCATCCTCCAGGGGCCGGCAGAAGAGTCAAACAAAACAAGACAAGATGATATAACTAAGCTACAGTAATCTACAGTAATACTCAAAGTAAGAATACTTGCATGTATTTGTTTAGATAAAGCATATTGTAACAGAGCTTGAATCCCACTTCTGCTCTGTGTGTGTCTGTGCGTGCATGATTAAGTTTATATTACATTGCGGGGACCAAATGTCCCACACAACGTAATAAAAACTTGTTTTTTGATGTTGTGAGGACCATTTGTCAGCTCCTCGCAACGATCTTTGAATGCAATCAAAAAAGTAAAAATGCCAAAGTCTTGTATTTTGTTTGGTTACTTATGGTCAAGGTTAGGGCTAGGTAGGGGTTAAGGTCGTCATTAGAGTGGAGAGTCCCCACAAAGATATTACAAACCTGTGTGTGTGTGTGGAGTTTGCATGTTTTCCCCATGTCACAAAGGTTTGCTTGCTTGCATGGTCAACTAGCATTTCTATATTGGCAATAACGGTCCTCATTCTGAGTGTAATTTTGACTTGTCACAGACTGTCATCCCATTCAGCCTGTACTCCAGCCTACGATGCCTGCCTTAGGTTCCAGGTCCCCCGTGACCCTGGACAGATAAGTGTTTGGAGGACAGATGGAGATTATGTTTTACTCATCTATACAGCTGTATATTTTACTGCAGAGGCAGTCAAAGAGCCTAATTCAGTAGAGGTATAAAAGTAAAATTGTCTCAGACTATAACCAAATGCTGTTACCTAATACTGATAAATAAGTTGCCACATTTCTGTTTCACTTTGTTTTCTTTTCAGATTTTAAATGCCAGTTCTCAACATGGAAAAGTTCAAAAGGCTAGCAAAATTTTTTTAATTTTTGTTTTTTCACATATCAATAAAAACAATGTTAAACAATGTCCGATGTAAATACAGTCATGTGTCACTTAATTAGGGGGATATGTTCTGAAAAATGTGTTTTTATGTGAGTTTGTTGTTGTATGGACATTATAGAGTGTACTCACACAAACCTAGATGGTATTGCCTATACTATACACCTAGGCTACAGTATACCTTTTTTAAAGTAGAATGAGTACACTATAAAATACTGATTAAAAGTATAGTAAATACATAAACCAGGGACAAAGTTGTTTATCATTGTTATTAAGTATTATGTATTGTATATGATTGCATGTGCTATACTTTTATATGCCTAGCTGCACAGTAGGTTTGTTTACACCAACATCACCACAAATATGTGAATAATGCATTGTCCTACATCATGACAGCTACGCCACTAGGTGATACACATTTTTCAGCCCCATTATAATCGTATAGGTGGTCTGTCATTGACCGACACATCGTTAAGCGGCGCATGACTATATTATGAAATATATCACAGATATTATCGTCATGATCCAATCGTTCGCTCCTCCCGTGTGCCATGCCCCCTCATTTACCTCGTGTGGAATCCCGATGTCGCCAGCTGTTTCCTGTTTTGTTAATTAGTCCTGTATATTTAAGTCCGCGTTCCAATTTGTTTCCCTGTCTGGTCATTAACATTGGATGTTTCTGAGTGTGTTTATATGAAATCCTGTGGTTACCTGAATTCCTGACTCCTGTACCTGATTCCCCGGCTCGCAATGTTACAGGCCTTTGACATGTTTGGGGTTTCTTAGGTCAAAGGTGAAACGGAACTACCTGACAGTAAGTCTCTGATGAAAAATAACGAAAACCTCGAAGACACATATTACTGGCTGCATAAAATTTATGCTTGGACAGCATTCATTAAAGAGTTTAGGGGGAACCAGAGACCACAGATTATCTTACTATTTTGTTTACCTTGATTTTTCGCAGTATAGAGTGACAGCAGAGCTAAGTCTGCTATGCTATCAAGTTTCCAACAGTCTATGAACAGTCATATGATGTCTTCCTGGTTGAACATTGCCTCAGCAGATGTCACCTATAATTTTAAATGAGCTTCTCCCAAAATCCAATGATGTTTTAAGCAGTACATTACATTTTGCCATTATGAAAAACTTCTAACTTAAGAGAAAGCTAACCACTGTCCAAAGCCATTTTTGTGAGGCACAGGTAACATTAAAGTCTGACATTATTTTAGGCACCTAACATTTAAAGACACTTTCTCTACTTAAAATTAAAGCCACTTTGGCAATAAAAAGGCAATTGTTCCACTAGTGAAGATTAAAATTCATCATTTCTAAGTATTGGGACAAATACCATTAGGCATGCAAAAGTGACACATAGTTTATCATGATTGCAATATCTGAGGCAAAATTATTAAAGAATTTTTGAAAAAAACTCATCAATGTCATCGAATGGGGAATGGATTCAGTCATTTTCTGAGAAACATAAATTGAACAGTAGCCAAAGACAATAGTCTTCCAGCACTCCCATCATGTGCAGGGCATGTACCACTTAATGAGAACATTCCTTCAGCATCTTACATAAGGTCAACACATCAACTATACTTCCATAGTTAGCATCACTAGCGAATACATGTGGAATCTCGTTCCAGGGTATCTGGAATTAGAAATTCCCTCAGTCCAAGGGGGCTCCCATGGCATATCCACATTTTCCTACAGATTCCAATTGCAGGATTTTTTAAAAAATGAAAATCTATATTATATATACCTATGGCTCAAATAGTTATAAAAAACAAAACCTTAGTTCCTTCCCTTATGCAATATTGGACTATCAGAATCTTATAACTAGCTAAAAATAGAATAACCTTTGGCCCTGTGCCAAATGATAATTATGACAATACGAAGAAGAAGGAGGAGGAGGAGGTGAAGAAGAAGAACAAGAAGATTACTAATATGAGTCGTAGCAGTACAAAGCAACAGGGCCATCTTGCCCTACTGTAGCATAACAGTCGTAACAAATGAGAATTTGTTTACAACTTTACATGCACAACATCTAAATCCAGCAATGCAATGGTTCAGCAAACTGACATGATTTAACAGCTGAGTACTATTGCTAGTGTACAGTATTGCTCAAAAGTCTTAGTCAGCCAAAGGAAAAGATGCTTAAATCATCCTCATGTTGGTGTAAAGCTACAATACTATGTCTGTCAAAGCTTGTTAGTTTAACCATTTCAAAAACAAAGAATTTGCATTAATCATCTGGATCTATGGGCAATTTGGTAAATCCAATCAACCTCAGCATGTTTTTGGACTGTGGGGGAGAAACCGGAGGAAACCCCACGACGACGCGGGGAGAACGTACAAACGGAGACCAGTGGAGTCTCAAATCTTGGTCCCAGTAGTGCTAACCACTGCATCACTGTACCACCCCATTTCTCAAACTAATTTAATTAACTAATTGAGCAGGTTGTCAAGTGTAAGTAATATATATGATGGCTGAGGTGCCCCTGAGGAGGGGTTTGGGAACTGAAGCAGTGTTCATCTAGCCATCCAACAAGATATCGGTAACACTGACCATAAGTAACCATAAGTAACCAAACAGACACTTTTTCTGTTACTCTTAATTTGCCTGTGTTCCAATGTCAATTTGTATTTTTTGTTTTGAGTACATATACACTTACTACCCAGATAAATTATTTTGATTATTTTGATTGAGATTATGACTTTTACAAAGTACTGTAACTCAGAAATTTTAGTAACTATCTAAGACAAAGTATAATTATTTTATATCTCATTATATACAGATTCTATACTTTATTAACTTGTACTTGTAACTTGTACTTAAGAGGTACTCCTGCCTTGTACCACATAGAATCTGCTTTTGTCTCCAGAATTTCTCGAAAGTTTACAGTACTGCACAGTACTATTATACGGAGGTGTTGTGAAAGTTTACAGTACTGCACAGTACTGTTATACGGAGGTGTTGTGACCTTCCTGTTAGCTAGTCAGCAGAGATGGATATTTCAGGTCCAGAAAGTTAAAAATCCAGACCGAGGTTTTGTTTCAATCAACAACTTCAGTATAACGAGTCAGTCACAGAGTACTCAACTGGTTGGTTGTAACAAAATCTTGGTCCGGATTTTTACTTTCTGGGCCTGAACTATCTACCTCTGCTAGTCAGGCCATTCTCCTTTTTCATTAAGAAGGCTTGTTTACCCACAGAACTGTCAATGACTAAGCATTGTTTATCACATCATTCTCTGTAAACTCCAGTCCATGTGAACTTACGAAAAATAATATTGTAAATTAAAAAAAGAAAAAAAAAGTAATTAATTTCTGGTGGGAGACCAGTAACACCATGAAAGCTAGTTACTTTCAACCAGGCTCTGATGCCAAGTTTCTGAAGACATGCTTGCTCAAAGTTGCAGAAATTGCATGGGTCCAACAAGCATTAGGCTTACACTCTGATGATATCATATTTTCATGCATCGTGTTTGTTCACCACTAGTTAGTGAATAACTGTGAGGTGATTTACTGCCAGGTATCCATAATGGTCATACTAGCAATTGCATTATGATTGGTCTCACCTTCTTTTTAATGATTCCGGTTTCATCATCTGAGGAGTAATCATAATCATTTGAGATATCAAGATCAGATTCACTTTTCGCAATGGGAATATTAACTGTCACCTTAGCATTGGTGACAAAGTCAATAGAAGAGACCCCATCAGTCAACGTGGATGAGGATTCCATCATTTTAAGATTGGTCTTGGGGTCCGCATCAGCATTCATGTGGTTTAGCATAAGATTTTCCTTCTTTGAGTTATCGTCCTCACCATCCCCTTCATTGGACTTGGCCTTCCTCCCCAGCATCCGCCTAATGAGTCCAATTATATAGGCTTTAACGAAATTAATGCCTCTGGTTATCCTGTTGATGGCGATCTGGAGGTTGTTCTCTCCCTCTTCATCAGAGGCTGACAGATTGTCCCCACTGAATGAGCTCAGAAGTAAGGCAAGGAAAAGATTCAGCACCTAACAAAGGGAAGCGAAATGCAAGCTTACAAAGTGCTGTGTCAGACTACATTTTCTAAAATTATTAACCATGACTTACATCTGATTCCAAACGTAATTACGCAGCATTTTAAATACTGTATAATAAAGCAAATCTAGATGCAGCATCACACAACTTTTAGGTAACAAGTCATCCCTCTTCAAGAAGCTGAAGATATTCATGGCAGATCGATGCCCCTGAATTGCAGTCTGAGTGGTATGCTTCAAATGACACGATTTTATGGACTGAAGAATGTAGACTGTTAAGGAGGGTTCTTTTTCTGGTATGATTTTTTTTCTTATGATTAAAAAAATAGTCTAGATAGTCTAAATAATTCGAAAAGCTAGGTAGCAGAGCCTCAACATTTGTCAGCCAGATTCACAAATCAAGAGGACTGTTTTCACCTTTTACTATGACGGTTAATTTTTTGTCTTCTCACATTATATATAAACGTCAGTTAGACGTTCTAAAACACCCACTAAAATTGATAAACATATGTAATAAACATAATTTAATTAGGAAATGAAAGAACTTCCTGATATTGGCAGACCGAGGCTAAATGTGTTGAAGTAATTAATTTTTTTTGAACATGTTCCAGAGCTCCTAAGATAGCAGGAAGCTAGCTATAATGAACAGAAGATGAGTAATCCACATGTCCAGATTCCAACTTTTTACATGTATTTAATCATCAACATTCAGGTGTCCAATTTGCGGTTTGTTTTATCAAAAAATAAAAAAATGGGTGATCCAAAATCTAGCCCTCCCTCCTTTCAACAAACAAATAAGCCTCTTATGACACTGTAAGCGATGAGCTTCAGTTTCCACCAGCTTTGTATTTACCAGTAAGAACAGCTATACTAGTGCGTAGTGTTACTTATGTGCTAGGTTTCCTGATCTTGTGATTTCTCAGCTGTTTGTCTGGATGCCTGTGTGGGTACGCATGTGCCAAGGGTTTACTTGAGAGGGGTCTTTGCACATATACCAAGGTCAAAACCACTGTTTGCTGGCTCAAGTCATAAGATTTAAATAGATCTCTTCACAAATCTCCTAAATCGTAGCACACAATCTCACTTATGCTTAAAAGCCATGCATTGGATAACCTCTTTAAAATCTGTAGGTTTCGCAGTCCTTTGTTGTATATTGTTAGGTAAACTCACTATTCTGAATTCAGCCTATGAATCAAAATGATAGAAAATAGTGAGCAGAACATTTAATTCTGTTTTGTTTTTCTTTTATGGTTCACTCACCACCAGGTTCCCAATGACCATGACCATCATGAAGACGACCAGGCACATGTTTTGGCCTGCCACCTCCATACAGTCCCACATAGTCTCGATCCATTCACCACACAAGATGCGGAAGACGATGAGGAATGAATGGAAGAAGTCTGTCATGTGCCACCGGGGCAGTTCGCAGTCAGACGCGATCTTGCAGACACAGTCCTTGTAGTTTTTCCCAAAAAGCTGCATGCCCACCACGGCAAAGATGAAGACGATGATGCCTAAAACCAGAGTCAAGTTTCCCAGGGCGCCCACGGAGTTCCCAATGATCTTGATCAGCATGTTGAGGGTTGGCCAGGACTTGGCGAGCTTGAAGACTCGCAGCTGGGTTCATTGCGAAGCTCAGAGTCAAACTTCCTACACACGTCACTCTTATAACAATGTAATAACGACAAATATGTACATGCTAATTAAGCATTTTAAGAGAATAGGATTAGGATTTCAGTATACACTGTCCAAATCTCAATAAAATAACTGTAATAAAAGTACAAAACAGCTCCTCATTATTTGAGATAAACAATGGTTGAGTTATGTATGTCTTGAACTTAATGAGAAAGTAGTCTTACCAAACGGAAGGACCTCAACACAGACAGACCCTCAACATTGGCCAGTCCCAATTCCACGAGACTGAGTGTGACAATGATGCTGTCAAAGATGTTCCATCCAACTTGAAAATAGTAGTAGGGATCCATGGCTATAAGCTTAAAGACCATCTCAGCTGTGAAGATCCCAGTGAAGACCTAGTGATAGAGGAAGAACCATACTGCACAATATTCTGATAATTTAAAAAAGACATTAGCAGTAGCATTGGGAGGAGTTGGGAGGGACCAAATTTGCCCCAAGCGGATGCTATATGCCATCACTAGACCACAAGTTAACAGGACGTTAGAGATGCACTGTTACATATTCTTTCCATGTTATAAAGGAAACTTGTTTTATTTGATTTATATTTTCATTTGTAGTTGTCCACCCAACTGTCCAATGATTAACAAGAATAAAAAATTGTCAGCCTATGAAATAAATGGAAAAGTGGTAAAAATTTGTGGTGTGCAAAACCTTTGGTAGCGTATGTGAGAAGAGCGATGTAAATAAGATATTACTCACATCGTAATGGCTTTGTAACGGAGGGGCCGGTGTCTTACCAGGTTTCCCACAGCCAACATTTCTGCAAAGCTTTCGCTCATTGGATAGTGTTCCATGGCCATGAAGAGAGTGTTCAGCACAATACAGATTGTGATGCCTAAGTCCACGAAAGGGTCCATGACGACAAAATACGTCCACTTCTTAAAAACAATCCACGGTGTACAGCAGTCCCACTTCAGGAAGATGTTAGCGAACTTGTACCACCGCGGGGGACATGGCCGCTGGCCTTCTTCTAGATCTGGCAGAATAGTTTGTTTTGGGTGAGGCTAAACACAGTGTCCACACATGAGCAAAAAGCACCTTTAGAGGCCCCAATAGAGGCTAGTAATGCACTCCATAACAACACTGCTGATACAGCAGAACTTAGCACACAGGTGTTCGTCTGCACTCAATTAAAATTACCATCATTATGGAAATGCAGTAGTAAATCTATTTACAACAAAACTACATGGTTCATTTAATATGATAATCTTGGTAATTAGTCTTTTATATTAAAAGTCTGCTCTACTGTCCTTCCAGATTTATTTTATAGCCTAAACCATGAACTAAGAAAATCTGACAACAATTAATATAGTTAATTGTTAATACAGGTACAATCCAGTTCACAAATACATTAACCTTTGAAATCTGTTTTTTCAGATTTATTTATATTGATACTAGACAGATGTGAAAAGGGGTTTTAGTAAAAGAACTGTTAAAAAATTTGCATCATTTTTAAGTATATGGTACATACTTTTATTTATTTGGAGTATGTTTTGCGCAGTTTTTGGATAAATTTTGGATACAAGGCAGATTGTATTAGCTGACAGAAACAGAAAAAATATTAACAAAAATTATACAATTGTAATGCTTGTTATACAATGTTTGCTATTAATGTATATTAAAGCTGTTAAGATATATTAGAATACTACAGTATACTTACATGCTGCTTATAAATGTTCTATGACTACATTATGAAAGTGCACTGAATGTTCAAATGCATTATAAAGGCATTGTGAAGGTACAGTTAATGTTAACAAATAAACTGCTGGCTGTATTTCTTTGGTTACCTTCCAAGACATTAGTGACATCACTCGCATCGCTGGCTTTTCTGCTCTGTTTGCTTGGCTCCTCTAGGTGATCTCGGCTGAGCTTCTCATCTTTTAAATCTGGCCTCCCCTTGAAAACAGAAAAACTGTCACAACATACTCCAGCACGTCGGGACCATGTGGTAGGTGAGGCCGCCAAGACCCACCTTTGCATCAGAGAGAGAGTCCATTGAGATGTCGTCTCTGCCTCCCAGGTTGCGTTTATCTATAGCAAGTTCCTGCTTAGATCCAAGACCCTCAACCTGATTCTCGGGCTTCTCCCTGCTGACCTTTTCTTTTGGTCCATGCTTCTGTCAATTAGGCCATAATTCATGCCTCTGTCAGTTATCCCCTAAACCAATTAAAAATATTTTGCTTTGTTCTAGGGCAAAACTGTTGCTTTAAAACATCACCCATTATTGCAAGTTTTATCAAGAAGTGGTAACAGCTGTAGCAGGAAATGCAAATGGCTTTTTCAGAGGTAACTGTGTTGTTGAACTGTGTATTAGATTTGTCTGGATCACACATTTGTCAGCAAAGCTGACCTGGGCCTCTTGTTTTTTCAGTTGCTCCATGATTTTCTGGTATTCCTCTTCCTTCTCCTTAGCCTCAGCAATAGTAGCCTCATTCTGCTCTGCATAGGCCATAGCCACCACGGCCAGAATGAGGTTGATGAGATAGAAGGAACCCAGGAAGATGATGACCACAAAGAAGATCATATAGGTCTTGCCCGCAGCACGTAGCGTCTGCATAAAGGGAACATACGACCATATAAATCTCCATCCTAGCAGAGTGAAAACTTAGTAAGTATCATAACTAAAATAAAAACGTTGCAGAATTGAATAAATGACCCTATTCCAATTACAAGGCAACATTTCAAATCAATCACTCCATCCATCCATCCATCCATCCAACCATCCATATGTTTATTCAGTGCATGGTAACTTTGGGCCTGGAGCCTATCCCAGGTTTCACGGGACACAAGACAGAGAAACGCCCTGGACAGGAGAGCAATCCAACAAAGACCGACATATTTCATCTTGTTGATTTTTAATTACAGTTTTAGTGAAGTTTAGGATTAATTCTTTCTTAAATGCTACAGTATCGATAAACAGCAGACTTGGTAATAGTGTATTTGTCGTGTACCAGCTGAAACAGGTTCTCCCAGAAGTCCTGAGTCATCAGGCGGAAGAGGGCAAGGAAAGCCCAGCCGAAGGAGTCGTAGCTCGTATACCCATAGTTTGGGTTTCTGCCAGCTTTCATGCATGTATAGCCCTCAGGGCATTTTCTGTAAAGTCATGAATAAACAATCACTGAATCAATCATGAATCAAAGACAGTAACTGCCCCACCAAATATGCCCCAGAAAACAAAACAGAAATACTCATTTGATTTTTTTATATTCAGTCTTTTGTAGTTTCATGACCTGAAGTTAATCTGTTTTTAGTTGTGTATTAATACAAACATCAACTTTTCAGGCAGTTAATTAGTATACTTAAATAGACCCACCCAGCATCAGAGCTGTTCCCACAAATCAGCGCATCAAGTTGACCTTCTAAAAAGTAGTGGTTTTCTAGCGCAAACAAAAAACAGACCAGTATCAGAAAGAGCATTTCAAAATTCGCAGTATAGTTAATTTACCCAAGTAATATTATTGTGTTGTACCTGGGTCATCAATGTACTCGGTGAAATCAAATTGTGTTGCATTCACGTCCTCAGTGGAGTTAAAGAGCCGGCTGCTGTTAGTTGCAGGGGGCCAGCGAATGCACTTGTGTCTCAGGTTACCCATGAAGAGCTGCAGCCCGACCAGGGCAAAGACGGCAAGGCAGAACACTGTGAGGATCATTACATCTCCTAACTTCTTCACTGATTGGATGAGCGCACCCACAATCGTTTTTAAACCTGAGCGAGACACAGAGCACAGAACGATTACGATCCCCGTGCATTCTAAAATATCTCAACAGGCTTTCATAAGAAACACACCCCGCCTGACCCACAGCAGGTCATTTAAAGGGCAACATACCGGGAATTACAGTGATTGTTTTAAGTGCTCGGAGTACACGGAACGTTCTGAGTGCTGACACATTTCCAAGATCGACAAACTCTGTGACATACCTGCAGACAAAAATATTAATATCAGTAAATTAACACAACTTTGGAAATCAATCCCTATACAGTACAATACAAAAAGCGGCAAACTGACTTTTTAAAGAACAATTTCTAAATGTAACTGGTCTGTCTATCTGGTTAAAGAATTTAAAACTAATTTTGAGCTTAGCAGACATAATACACTATTGCACGTTTCATTATTTAAAAGGTTTTAAGAAAATAAAAATAACATTAAGTAACTTATTACTGAATTTTGGTGACAACTTGTGACAAGCCTTACATTATGATATTTTTTATTGACAACTGGCATTGAGTATTAAACTATTGTTGAGCTATATGTTAAGCTAATGTTCTATACATGCTCTACAATTTTATTTTCAAATTTTGTACACTTGCTTTTGTACACTGTAACGCTTGCTTTGGCACAGCACAATGAAGACGGCTTGATCTTGTGGAGACTCTTCCAGAACACCACGGAAGAGGCCAAAAGCAAGCCGACAGGGCAGCTAGCTAAAAATATATCAGGCGTATCACTTTGCAAGGTGGACAAACATTTTCATAAAGCGGCACCATGTTTCCTGCTTAATCTGTCACATGAGTCCTGGAGGTGTCAGTGGGGAGTAGAGAGGAAGTATAGGGCTTATAAAAGCTCTGTGGATGGTGGGGCTATAAAAGTGACATAATCCCTTTCTGACGTTTGAGTCCCAAAATGTAAGAGGCTCTCCCTGTATCTCGAACAGCAGCCGCATCCGAGCGAAGATATGCTACGTCTAGAACTGACAGTACAGGCGGTCCCCTGGTTATTAAGGAGATCCAATCCCGAAGTCTGTCCTTAAGTGAATTTCTAGGCAGGGCCGTAGCCAGCTATGAGGTCACCGGTCGAGGTCCGGCCCGCAGTCATTTTTTAAGAGTTAAAATAAAAACTGAAGCTAAATATTCACTTAAATAAAAAAATAGCCTAAGTAACGTTTCACATGACTATTTAAAAAAAAAAAAAAAAACAGTTTATGAAGGGGACGGTATCAGTAATGTGATTGATGAGACCGTCTCCCCACCCGCGGGTCCCAGACCTTGCTATTTTTCAAACTGTGGCTACAAACCTGTTTCTAGGTAAGTCGGAAAATAATAATAATAATAATAATAATAATAATAATAATAAAAGTAACTACATACGGTACTTACTCCGTCTCGAGCCGGCGAACCGTTGAAGTCGCATGACGTTTTCACGAGCGTCACAAATAGCGCGTGCGTTCGTTATTACGAACTATTGCATTTAACCCGAATTTTCAATATATTACTCTTTATGTCAGTCTGTAAGTACGCGTTGCAAGTAAAGTCAGACGCTTTTAACCTGGGGGCTGCCTGTATTTCCAGTATCTTAATACTTACGCCATGGTGATGACCATGAAATCAAGCCAGTTCCATGGATCTCGTAGGAATGTGAAACTTCCAATGCAGAAGCCTCGTGACAAAACTTTGATAGTCGCCTCAAATGTATAAATACCGGTGAACACATACCTGCAGAAAGAGGAAAAAATGTAAAAGGTCAGGACTCCGCCATGGTTCGTACGATTGTTCAAAGACCGCTAAATAAAACATTCAGTGTCAATTTGTTTTTTTTTCCCCCCTCAGTGTTTATAACATCATAAACATTATAATTCGCGATATAATATAAATATGCAGATATTAATAGATTCCAATGTGTTACATAAACATCCACATATATCCATCCACAATATGCTTGCAAAATTAATGGACTAAAAATACTGATGCACTGTCAGATCTGCATGGGCATTATCATACCCCATCATGTAGTCTACCCCCCCCCTTATTGTTAATGTTAACATAAAACGGTCAGGTGGTTGTAATCATTTGAGAATTTTTTTTACAAAAATAATATAAAGAAACAATAGCAGATACGTAGGATGAAATCAATGAACTGTGTGTCGTCTATATCAGGGGTCACCAACATGGTGCCCGCGGGCACCAGGATGCCCCCAAGGACCACATGAGTCAACCGCGGACCTGTTCTAAAAATAGCACAACTCACCAGTGAGCAGCGTCAAAAATTTAATTTGATCCTGTTGCTATTCTTCTTTTTATCACATTTGCATTTATATAGATTTGAAAATGACAATATCTAAAAAAAAAAGCATTTAAAACATGTTTATTATGCTTGAAATTTAGATAAGTTTAGGAGGGCGTTTCAAACTGGTAGCCCTTCGTATGGCTCAGTACTTGTGAAGTAGCTCTCAGTTTCAAAAGGGTTGATGACCCCTGGTCTATACAATAAACTACAAAAATCCTTTGTATCGCTCCTTGGACAGGTTTTAAACGTTAAGCATCGAAAGAAAACTAGAATTCACTGGAACACTTTGTATGCAAAATGTATGTAAATAAAAATTGAAGAATAGAGACTGCTTGTTTTATTCCTTTCTATTTATGTTATTCATTTTATTTGACTTATTTACTTTCTCCCCATTCCCATTATGTATATTTTGTAGTACAAGCATATTGTTTGTGTGACTGTATGTGCAACTATGTGAGCCTCACCACAAACATTTCATTGTACAGATGTCTCAGTCATACTGTGCACGTAACAAATAAAGACTGACTTTGTTGCGTAAAATCCATAGCAGTTTTGAGTATACTAACCAGTCTGGATGCTAGACATTTCCAAATTTATATTGCATGACATAGTCCCATTTGCAAATGTGCAGCACTTTACGGTTATTCACAGAAAGTACTTACACTGGCAGAGCAAATCATGTCATTTCACTTCAGTAAAGGTATGGAAAACTTACTCGACAGTTTTGCTCCATGCTGGAGGGTTGCTCATCGTCATGAACACACAGTTTGACAGGATAGTTACCATGATGAACATGCTGAACACCGTAACGTGGAGTTAAGGATATCGAATGTTTTTAAGGATATCGAATGTTCTTTTGCTGCAGTCAAAACATGCACTTAAGCTAATCTCTGCTCCTCCCTGCTTTAAGTAATTGTTCACAAAATAACTCATTGCTATTTAGCTGTTAAAAAATATTATGCAAAATTCGGAACAATTCTAGAAATATATTAAAAGATAACGTGCCACTTAGATCACTTTTTGGTTGTGCTTAACAAGAACAAAACTACCACAGATTTTTATATGGAACAGTGCAGTAACTTACAAAATTTGATGACGGCCTTATTTGGAGCCGATTTGAAAAAGGATATGAATGTATGAGAACTCTGATAGCTGATCTCCTCACAATATTGAAAGGGCTCAAAATGTAACAGGCAGGTTCGGCATTAAACCTGTAGATTGTGTTTCCTTTGGAGATGACTATGAATGTCTGGAGATAGAGAGAGATGGCAAATATTACCACACTTTTTTATTGTATTAAAGCAATAAGTGGAAAAGCACAACCAGAAACTGCAAGGGTAAAATGTGGCTTATGTAACAAAAAGCAATTCTTTTAATGGAGGAGTGAGAAAAGGATTAGTAGACATGAATCATAGGAATAACTATTAGATGCCTTTTACTTGCTTGAGGACATTGACAAATTCTAATACAGAATGGAAATCATGGGGTGGAATTTCAGGAAACAAACTGTATCCTGTATACAAAAGAACACATGACTAAAATATTATGATTTATTATTATTATATTATATGTTTATTATAATATATTATTTCTTATATGTCCTATTTTGTTTGAGAGTCAAATGTCAACTGAAGGAATTCAATTATTGTGTATTGCAGGCAAAATTTGTTCATAAGAAACGAAATTTGTCTCTAGATACATAAACCAAAACAGAAATTAGCTTAATATTAAATTTTACTTAGAGATTCTTAAATGTTCAAAGAACCAGTCATATCTGATTCTATTATAATTTATCCACCCAACCATTTTTCATCTGCTTGTCCAGTACAAGGTTACAGGTCCTTCATTATCTGCAATTATGCATGAATTATCTAGGTAGGAAACAACAAATGAAAATTGAAAAGCATTGAAGCATTGAAAATGTTGGTTTCAAATTACAAACGCTCCCCAGGTTACAATGGTCCGTGTTACAATACAGTGGTACCTCAGAACTCGAATTTAATCCGTTCAGAACTCCGGATCGAATCCTAAAAATTTCGAGTTGTGATCAAATTTTCCCCATAAGAAATAATGGAAAACCAATTAATTGGTTCCCGGCCCCAAAAAATTACACCTAAATAT
>JAODJW010000045.1:12507528-12532519 GCA_026777045.1 Hyperopisus bebe
TTCAGCTAGTGTAAACATGCACGATGCTATCACAGCGAATGCGAGGCTGAGACTGAAGCCTTACCCTTTGTTTCCGCGGAGAGACGTGCCGCATGACTCATTTCCCCGCGCGTACAAGTTATCTTAGGTCTGCGTTCACGGTTTGACTTCTGAGATTCAGATCGAGCTCTAGGTAATAATTTTTCGAACTGGTTGGTTCGACTTTTAAGAAATTCGAGTTCTAATGAGTTCGAGAACTGAGGTACCACTGTATTTCTATTTTACGATGGATATGATTATTCAGTTATTTACATGAGATATTCAACACTTCATTATAAAATATGCTTTGTGTTAATGATTTTGCCCAACTGTAGGGTAATCTAAGTGCTCTAAGCATGTTTAAGGTAGGCTAGGCTATGATGTTTGTTAGGATAGGTGTCCTGCATTAAAATTCATTCTCGCTTTACAGAATTTTTGCCTTATAATAGGTTTATCGGATCATAACCTGGGGAGCATCTGTACTAGCACATGGTCTTAAAATGTTCAGGCCAAAAAGCAAGTGACAACCTCTGTAGGGTTTCTTAAGATTTCATTTATAGCATTCATAAATATACTTTTGGAATATGCCACATTTGGTCTTAAAAATGGAGATTTTAGATCTGAGGTTCTTAAGGACTGGACTGACTTTCTGTGCTTTGTAGAAAGGATCCAGATCTTCTAGAGGTATATTCATCATCTCTGGTGGTGGGTCTCCATAGATGAATGGCAGGACCTTGCCGGCTTCCAAATCACTGCTGGGCTTTGGTAGCTCCTCCTCTGGTACCTCTACATCCTTGCTCTTCTCAGCTTTTCCCTCGAGGATCCGCCGCTCGATCTCCGCCAGCGACTCCGGGGTGAAACGACGGAACACATCACTGCTAGTGGAAGGGAGCAGTTTTGCCATCTTGGCATTCTGCAGTACGAGGGATTGCACCACGTTGCGGTCTTTCAGCAGGGGGCTGAAGGGGAAGGAGAGGGAGAGAGAGGGAATGCGGGGGTCCACAGGTTAAGCCTTAGATCAAGAAGTATACCATCAGTCATGCCCCCCAGCTGTGGTGACAAATATCAGGCAACTTCCTTCTCAGAACCTTGCCAATATATATCACAACAACTACCCCTCTGTGGCGTGTGGCTCAGTGGGTTTGGTCTCTGTGCTTGCCACTTGAAGAAGGTTTCTTTACACCTCAAGGGCATCAACATGTTAACAATGTCTCTTTTTTTTTCATTGCACTTATCTGTTTGATTTAGAAAAGCTCAGGTATGTCCTTCTGCCTCTTCATTTGTTTTTCCCGAAACTGCTGAAAACCGGCCACCTCACAGTGCACTTTTCTGCATCATGGTGCATATTGACATTTGGCCAACGCTGTTGCAGATGTAATGTTAAATACAGAGTCTAAATACATGGTTAACTGGCAGATCAAATCACAACACTCAGTGAGTAACCAATATCGTATTCCTCGCCTAAAAATCACATTTTTTGTTACAAAAACCATGGAGGTAATTTAGGCTTTTATTAATAAAGTTTTATGGGTTTGCATTACATTATGTGTAGGTGATTGTTTCATGATTGGTTATCACTGCATTCTTAATGATGCCCCAAAAGACACCGGGGCAAGGGCACAGATGCCCCTCCCCATCCGCACGAGTGAACACCTCACCCCGGTCCCATGGTCCATGTATGGGTGTATGTTTTAAAGAGCAAGATGACAAACGAGAATGAAAGAATTCCTATGTGGCTGTGCTCATACAAAGGTCAAATAAAATATCATTTCATTGTATTTTTTTTTACAAATGGCCTAAACAAAATGGACAACCATTCAGCATTTTATGTAGAACAATTCTTTAAAGAATTCTGTCCTAAGGATCTTATATTGCTATTACGTCACAGAACCTAATCCCAACAGCCACAATGGAATGAATCTTCAAACTCAATGAACGTGCATTAAGCGAGACAGTAATACTGTAACAGTATATTAAACAAGTATGAACCGTAATGACAGTTTTGTGGAGTTTATTTACGATGCATCTAAAAGCAGTGACAATTTATGGGCCAGCCATCTTTTTCTGTCTAGCATCACTACTGCCAATGAAATTCGAGGATCCATATACATTTGGCATTAAATGCACACACTGCAGTTTTAAAATTCAAGAAGTTTCGAATGGTTACAGAGTTGCAGAAATAGGCAGATTTCCAAAGCATTTGGACACCGCAACAATGTGGCATATCAACAACACCCCACCCTTACATACTGTGTTATTTAATAGCGACTGGCAAGCAAAGCCACTTTCTCAAGATTATTATCTGGTGACAGTTACAGCCAAAATCAGTGGCTGTGCATACAGTAGACCAGGGGTGCCCAACTCCAGTCCTGGGGGGCCGGAGCCCTGTGTAGCTTAGTTCTTTCCCTGTTCCACCATAAATGATTCAGCTCAAGAGCTGTGTGGTAATTAGCACAAGGAGATGAATTAGGTGTGTTAAATGAGGGGAAACCCAAAAATGTGCAGGGCTCCGGCCCCCTTGCAGTAGACCGTTTTGTAAACATATTTGTTAGCTTTAAGATTACTTCTTTGTGATACATGGTATTCCATATCTGTTTAATGATGTTCTTCAGAAAACTAGACATTTATTTAAAATAAAAGACATGGCATGATCATATACCCAAAGGTGCAGTAAAATCTGTAATGTTTGGGATTCCTTGACACATATAGGATCTGTAACAAAAAAAACCTGATCTACATAGATCTGCTGTCTTTTCCCCCCTCTGTGTCTAATACTTACGTCACTAAGACATATAAACAAAAAATACCAGCTAAACACAGGCAAACAAAATGCATAAAAGGGCAAACTGCATAAAAAGCACTTAACTAAAGGATATAAGAAATAACATAAAAAGCATAACATTTGGAATCTGATTTGTTTCTGAAAATTGACAATATCTGCTTTGGCTACAAGGAAGTATAAAATATTGAAGATGTATACTGACCTAAAAACTAAACTGAAATACCACTGAAAAACAAAACAAAAGAAGAAGAAGAACAACAAAAATGCTATCTGGTTCTACTTATATAAAGAATATTTTTAATTAACAGAAAAGTTGGGTCTAAGAATAATGTGAAGAATCATCAAGAGAGAAGACAAGGACGGTAATACAGGAAATCAATCCGAAAACAAAGCAAAACAAATAATGTGAAGGTGGCAGATAGGAAGCGTGTGTGTAAATAAAACAGACCAAAAAACAGAGCGGGAGATATTTCACTAAACCCAGCAGGAAAACCCACCAAAGCAAAAAGCTAAGTCGCTTCTCCTCCATAAACAGATTAAAAGGTGCATTTCCACTTACAGCAACTGAGGACATATTTTAAGATCTTTGGCTTTCAAGATTCTCTTCACTGGTCTGACTCGGTTTCTCTTCCAGATGTCCAGCAGCGACATCTCTTTGGGAAACATCGTTCGGCCTCTCGGTCTTCCGACGCCGGTCGGTTGCTTTGCGTTCAGTGCAAATGAGCCCGTTTTTCTCGAGCGCTTTAGTTCAAGACAGCTCAATGCCCTGCTGCTAAGTGAGGCAGTCTTTGTATGAGAACATCTTGTACGGAACAGAATTCCTAACGTCTGATCCAGTCTAAGAATCAGACTTTTTTTTTCATCCTTGGAGACTGAAAACAGAGCGTGTCTGTTATCAGCAGGCGAAAGATGTCAAATTTTCAAATGGGCTGATACAATCATAAAAAATGACATCAGAATGGGCGAACGAGGAGATGATGAGACAGCGGAGGGACGCTGGGTACACATCCTGCTTGTTTGAAGTGCATGGATTTGGGGTGGCATCTAAAAATGTCCTTCTCTGTTGTGACAGTCATTATGATTAAACCGCTAAACCAAATTCTAACCAAAATACATCGATTTCCATTTAATGCTTATGCAGAACAAGGAGCAGAGTATGGGAGAATAGTCACCGTGGGTGGGATGCCAGTGCACTCTAGGTACAATTCTGAGATGCCAATTCACCTAAACTGTACGTTTTTGGACAGTGATTGAAAAACACTGGATGACTGGAGAATGTCACGCAGACTCTGCACATAGTAGAGACAGATTCACCCTGAGTCTGTTATCAAAACTCAACCACTATAAATGTCCAGGAAACACGAGGAATGTACCGTAGTTTATAATGTGCAATCTAACTAATGAAACGTACCGTTAATTAAAGGAGCTTGTCCTAGACCAGGGGGGCCGGAGCCCTGCACATTTTTGGGTTTCCCCTCATTTAACACACCTGATTCAGCTCCTTGTGCTAATTACCACACAGCTCTTGAGCTGAATCATTTATGGTGAAACAGGGAAAGAACTAAGCTACACAGGGCTCTGGCCCCCCAGGGATGGAGTCTGACACCCCTGTCCTAGACACAGGTAATAACGCCAATAATGCTGCAATCTTTGTAATAATTGCCAGAGGCTGTTCAATTAAAATAACGTATAAAAATATTGACTCGTAGCATTTTTTTACATTTAATTATTTAGCAGATGCCAAAGCATACGGTGACACTTAAAATGGAGGGGGCACAAGTCATTTAGTAACTCCGTTACTACCCAAGTACAGATCATGAACATATATAATAATGCATGAAATACATAAACCGTTATGATTGATTAATGATGAACGAACATGGGATCAGTACGTATGTGACACTTAGTTCCTGATTAGTTAATACATTAGGTAAGAGTGTACTGCTACATTATTCATATAAGGTGCTACCCAACGTAGAAATTGAGGTTCAGAGAGCAGGGTCAATCGGGGTCGATCCTAGAGCTACTTGAGGTTAAGGATCTTGCTAGAGGGCCTAACATACAACAACTCTGCCTGCCGCGGGATTTGAACCAGTGACCTTCTGGTCAGTGGCGGCCCGCCCACACTTATCACAGCTGTCGCCATTATAGCTCAGTAAGTAAAGGTCAATGCACAACAAGCTGTGCGTTATATGTTTTTACATGCATGGCTGCGGAGGAAAGGAGCACGCGGTGCATGGCGTTTAATGCAGGCCTTGGAGCGCATTAACCTACTTATACCATGGTTACTGGGCATCTAGCTTGTACCTAAAGACATTATTTTCATATTTACAAGGTGGAAACACATTTATCTGTAGAAATACGCTGCCGATGATTAAACATTTCAGTTATGCTTTCGTTAATTTTAGATGTTGTTAAATGTGTTCTGCTTCTAGAATTTTGAGTATTGTTTGTTAGAATTAAACTTTATAATAGCTCTTGATTTACTACTGTGATTCAGCTGGCTGGGATTATGCGTGCACAAAGAGTAAATTAATCAACAGCCTTCTTACCCATCACATTCAAGAATTCAACAGTGCAATGGTATGAATCTAATTGAACCACAAGTTCTTCAATTCTGAGTAATAAACAATCTGTTACTATTAAAGCATTATGAAGATGAACACGAATACATCCAAGGACAGTGATTCAGTAGAACAAGATCTCAATTGATTAAGAATGAGAATGTTCATGTTTGCTGGACCAAATATAGTCCTCATTTTCTTCTTCAAGGAAAGGACATGAACATATCAACAATGTCTCTCTTTTTCCATTTTCTCTCATTTTTTCAGTTTTGCTGCTGGTGGAGAATTTCTTTGTCTATTGTGACAGAAGAGAACAGCCTTTCCTAAGAAGTGACCCCCCACAGCACGAAAAAAAAAAAACAACTGCGGACTTGTGTCCAACTCGGTTTGCATTTGTTTTTATGAATTTTATGAATTATGGTTTCCTGTCATACATAACATGTAACAGCCTCATGAAAACATATGAGAAAATAATTCAGCTTTTTTTGTGAGCATGTACTCTATAATGGCTGCCATCTTTTCCGGCGTCCCTTACGTTAGGGAAAACTGATGACGAATAATAAGGGTATTTAAGGCCATAGATTTGGATATGGATAGTCGGGACATGCCAGCTGCTACCAATCTTGAAACCACATCTTTGCCCATGTAAGTATTAATTAAAGATGAACTAACTAGTTCGAGATAATGCTTTATATCGAATCTGAAGCTTTTGCGCATACATTTCCCCATAACACTCACATAAAGGAATGCATTACGGACAAAAACTAAGCGTTCTGTTGCTTGCTTTAAATTACGTTAAACACAGGTTTCAGGCACCTGCGTTTTCATATGTATGGTTGTGGTTGACCTTCCATGACTGGGATTTTACTGACTGGTATGAGGGTCCCTCACAGAGACAGTCTGGAGGCCAGTGATCATTCTCACCCCTGTCCACACACCGAGCTCAGCAATGGTGCCGCTGGTATGCATCAGGTTACTTATGGGGTTAGCAGATGACGGCTAGCAGGCCGATGTACTTTCCTCGTGTCGTCCTTCATATTCTGCACAACAGCTCTGGACAGAAATGTCTTTGCCTTGGTGACACGCAATGGGCGATATGCACACCTCAACTCAACACGCTAAATTGGCTTCAATAATTACAATAAAATGGCATACATCTGCTTAGTCACTTGAAAGAATGGATATTGGGAATTTATAAAAATATAGAAAAAGATGAAATGATCAGCTAAAATAACACGCACAGCTATTACTGGAGTAGCAGAACATGTCATGCAGAATTGCGATTAGACCTGTAGCCTAGTAGGGCCTAGATGATTGGAAATGAATTTTCTTTTTTTTTTGCGGGGGAGGGGGTATGGGGGGACGACACTGATCATGACCGGAACTGTGGAAGGCAGGCAAGTTCATATAGATTCAGTGGCTGCGCAGCTGCTGCAAGCAATCACAGCCGGGCATTAAGTTACAGCCAGCCGATGACTCCGCTCATTCCTACTCACCCGTGGCCTCTCTCTGCTCACACTGCCCTGACGCAGGGTAACTTGCAGTCCTCATCCCTTCCCTTTCTCTTTTACCCAAGAAATCCACAATACTTCCGCTTCCTTCTGCTCCCCCTAACTTCTCCATCCTCTTATCTGTCCCTCGCCACCCCCACCCGTACAAACATATTGATTCCAAATTAGCGCTCATATTACCTAGATAAACTACATGCCTGATTATTTCAGCTCACCACTCTTATCTCTTCCTGGTTCCCTGTTAGCCAGACTGGTGTTTCTCTCCAGCACGGCTCAAAAAAACATTTCCTACGCATGGATACTCGTATCCCTAAAAATAGATTCATGATCCAAGAGGCCACATTCCAGATTTTTTTATTGTCATCTATGTTGCATGTCCACAAACATTTGTGCACCTAGAAAAAGCATCCTCTCATCAATGACACCTCTGACAATTAATCATGCATCTGAAATACAAACAATAACATACTTAGAACCAATATACACCTGTTTGCACCTGTTACAGACTAGACAGATAGAGCTGCAAAGGAGGAAAACTTCCCAGGGGGCCTTCAGATCAGGCTAGACGTCCACATGACTCGACCTGTTCATATAAAGCTGTAGCTGCCAACTAATACAGCAGAGTTTTGATTCCAAAATTTTATTTCCATACAGACCTGTAGAAGTTTTTAGTCTGGGGGAAAGAAAACAAATAAGTAAGTGAAACAGCCGTAAGTGTATCCTGAAAGACCAATTTCCAGAGTGAGAGAAAAACACCGAAGTGAAACAGGCCATTGATAGTATCCACAGAGTTACACAAAGTTACACAGGCCATTGATAGTATCCATAGAGTTACACAAAGTTATACAACTTCACCCATTTTTAAAGGCCTGAGAGATCTCATAGATTGGTTTATTAATACTCTGATAATGTCTGGCAATATAAAGCCCATCTGACTTTACCTGAATGTGACAATGTCTTAAAAGTAATTTAAGACTATTAAGCCCGATTTGCTATATAATAGCAAAATATCTTCGAACAAGCATTTCATTGCCAAAATTTAGTGCATACTTCAAAACAGTTGGTTAAATTCCAATCGTGTGTCTTCCAAAGCGGTATGAGTGTTGGGCGCTAGACCCCAGTTTTTGCAGGGACACTTCCTGATCCAGCTCTCGGATCCACGATTTGCATGTCACTTTGGTCATAAATGTCCCCTAAATCGTGTCATAAGTGCTGTCACAAGCCAGCATCTTAGTGAATTATCTTAACTGAACTACCACTGGCAGTTATTACAATGCTTGGGATATTATCTTCGTTATTAGGCCAAATTGCCTTGGATAAATTCAAATTCCGATACAAATTCCAAAATGATCTGGCAGTTTCATTATTATCATCCCCGCGTACGTGTCACTCTGGACCAAACCATCTGCTAAACAAATTTAACGTTAAATGTGTGTATAATTTGTTTAATTCAGATTAGTAGAGAACTGCAATGTTTTTATAACCCTGTTTCATGGCTGTAGTACAACACAATCTCTATTTCCATAACAGATACATACCACTGCTGTGACAGGAATATATCACTATGTTAAACATTCACAATCCGATATAGAAAGGATACCGCAGGCGTATCGTATCGTATATTAGATGATTGCTCTGATCCGCTACGGATATAGTGTCCATGATGGCTGATAGGTTGTAAAGCAAATAAGAAGAAATAAGAATGAGTTTTTTTTACAAGGTCCCTTTCTCATATTTCCCTAAACTCCAGGGGTGTAGCACTGAGTATATACACTGGTATAATGGATCAGAGGTGGTAATTTCAGTCCAGAAAGTACAAATCCAGACCATGATTTACTTTCAACCAACCAGTTGAGCATGAACAGTCACAGTCACAGAGTACTCAAATGGTTGGTTGAAAGTAAATCATGGTCTGGATTTGTACTTTCTGGACCTGAAATTTCCACCTCTGTAATGGATTGACCATATACCTACCTAAAATTGTCAGAAATCAGAGGTGGAAATTTCAGGTCCAGAAAGTACAAATCCAGACCAGGATTTTGTTTCAACCAACCAGTGGCGTACTCTGCAACAACTGGTTGGTTGAAACTAAATCACGGTCTGGATTTGTACTTTCTGGACCTGAAATTTCCACCTCTGTCAGAAATGAGTATCAGTCAGAGCAGAAACATGTATAAGTACTTATTCTGTGTAACAGTATCTCCGTCTACCAAGACACCCCCACGACGCCCCTCGCCTCACTCCAGTATACTCTCCTACATGACTGTTGCCCTCAGAACATGTTCATTTATGCTGTCACAGTTGAGCACACACACCGCATGGGTATGTTACAGCCCCTAATGGTTTCAGTGTCCGCCTGGCTTGGATCACATCACTCAAAGAATATATTAGCTGAGCTCATTCCTGTTAGAACTTGCAAACACTGATCTGGTAGGATAAGATGACAAATAGGATTTTATTAATAAAGAGATTTGTCTTTATTTATATAAGAACACCTACGCATTTGAGAAAAACAAGGCTATTTGTCCCTCTCTTGGTTACTCCAATTTTGCCTCTTCTGTCTTATACTGAAAGTATATTACAGTTATATTTGTGCATGTATGTGTGTGTGTGTGTGTGTGTGTGTGTGTATGCGTCTGTGTTGTCCAGGAGACGAAATGTCTTCACAATGTGATAAAAACCTGTTATTTTGATGGGTGAGGACCATTTTTTCGGTCCCTACAAGAGGAAATTCAATTTTATAGAAATCTGTGACTGCAAAATGCTAAGAATGCCAAATAGTTGTATTTTGTTTGGTTATTTATGGTTACGGTTAGGGCTGGGTGGGGGTTAAGGTCATCATGTTGGGATTAGAGTGCTCCCCATAGAAATGGATGGAGAGTCCCCACAAAGATATGATTACAAACATGAGTGTGTGTGTGTGTGTGTATGTGTGTATACTGTGATTTTTAACGCCAAAGAAAGCAGCTCATTCAAAAGCAGGTGGTGCTGGAAAGTTAGTAAATGATAGTTAGATCCAATTCAACATGAGAGAAACAAAATATACATTTGGCAAACAGGCAAGGCAATGGAAAAGTGCACAAGGTCCAAAACACTTACAACATGATAAATGGTAACGTGGTAACATGGCAAAATGGAGCAGGAAAGATCTGTGCTTTCATCCATTACAATGCTACTATTGTAGAGTCCAGTACAAATGCCCCCACCCCCCGGGGGAAAAAAAAAAAATTTGGTCATACACCACACAAAAGACAGCCAATCTTCCCGTCTTGGCCTTGAGTCATTCATTTGCTAACAGTTCAACATGCTAACAATGTTGCGAACAATATACTAACAACTCAATACGAACAACAATCCCTTTCTGACAGAGAATAAAGAGTTTACCAGCATCCACAGACTGGCTAATCCTACTCTAATTAACACTCTGGCTGTCTTCAACCAAATTCAGTAAACACCATTTTGGATTAACATCAAAGTCCCGTGATGACAGACAGCAGGAAGGGAAAAGGCGTATTGCTGACATCTACTAATATAAAAAGAGATCTTGGTCTAATTGGCTAATGGGCGCTTCCGGGGGTGATGGGGGGCATATCCGAAGCATCTCGCGTAGCATGTGCTGGCAAAGAAATGCAGGGGCATCGGCTGTACAGGGCGGCATCACAGGGGCACTAAGCATGGTACAATGAGGAAGGCATGACGACGTACCGCGACTCCCATGCTCGAAACCGTGTCATCACCAGCTATTAATAACCCGATCCAGCCAAAGCACTAGACAGGTGCGGCGCTTCGTACCGCCACACTCAGGTAAACGGCGAGGGCGCGAGCGTAAACAGGCACACTCAGGTAAACGGCGAGGGCGCGAGCGTAAACAGGCACACAAACAAATAACCAACGTCACCGAGCCCGAATGAGGAGAAGTAAAGTAATTAAATGGAGGCTGTGTGATGAACAGCGGCAGTTGAAATACTGAAATCAGACTTGGCAAACAAGATTTTGATATTTATATAGAAAATATTCAGATAGAATACTATACATTTGAAAAACCATTGCAGATTAACAACTAAAACGCCCCACATAGAAAGGGAATATGGTTCCCTTTGACACAATATAATTTAGCATAATACAATGTTTAATGCTTTGCTACAACATAACTACTGGAAAACACGTTTTTGTCTTTTTACAGGTTCAGTAGTACATATAATAAAACATAATGGGAATAATTGAGCAGTAGAATGCACGAATCATCATGTTAAAAGTATAATACCCAAGTGGGATATTTATACATTTTAATTTAAAGAACCATGAACCATTTTAATTTGAAGAACCAAATATACGTAGACGGCACTGAAATATTTAAATTCAAATTGCAGTGAAATGCACCCTAATCATGCACTTAAATAATAAAGGAGAATGTAAAAACTTTCCAGATCCGAATTGGAGTCAATAAGGAGCACTCTGGAAATAAACTTAAAGCAATTAATAACGTAGTTATGTTGATCACGGAGTGAACAAGGCAATACTATTAGATGAAGTTCAGAACGCCCAAGACCAGAAGTTCCAGACTGAAACGCACGACGCCCGATTCTGCCGACCATTCAAGCACCCCCCACCCCCCCACCCAAAAAAAAGTGGACGAACAACTTGAAGACTTTTTACCTTGAACAGTAATAAAGTTATTTCCACAGAACCAAGTAAGAGCCCGGTGTTTTCTCTTCCTTCAAGCTATTGCTAAGGGTTTCCCCCCTTCTCAAAGCCAACGCGGGGTGGAAAGCAGCTGTTGCTGACGAAGGTATGTCTTGAGTGAAATGTGAGAGCTGCTTCAGGTAGGGTCATCACTTAGGCGGAACAGACTCCCGGACAAAAGTAACAAAGTTCTTAGTAAGCGAAGACTAATGATTATTGATTATTCACTGTGGGATACATCTATGTATCTATCTATCTATCTATCTATCTATCTATCTATCTATCTATCTATCATCTATCTATCTATCTATCTATCTACGGCGGTGTTAATGGTTTAATAAACACAAGTTCCACGATGAAAGTGTCTATACATAAATTAAACCCTATTATAGTTTATGGGCCAATATTGCTTAAATATGAACAATAAACTGTAAAAAGTGTAACATTGGCTAAACCATCCGTTTTGTTATGGTGATTTACAACGCTCGTCTTTGCAACGTAGAAATATTACGAATCTTATGTACCTCCGTGTGAATTTTGCGTCTAAAAACATTTAATGCAGGCACGGAATCAGGGTATGCATCGTGCATTCAGGCCTGTTTCGGAGATGCCACTAGCAGGATCAAAACTGCATCTATAACTTCAACAAGGAAGTTATAAAATAATACACGGCACCTTTTCACTCAGTTATCGAACGCATCGTTTCTAAAGGAGTTTAACACGATGGAAGTGTTATCGAACGCATCGTTTGTAAAGGAGTTTAACACGATGGAAGTGGAATTTGTGCAGAATCAACCCCAGTGGCCTCAGTCTATGAAACAGTGCCAGACTTAACCAGATCTTATATGCCGTCAGCTATGACTTAATGCACAATGGCATATATAGTACAGTTAAACTCTGCTAGGGAATACAGATATACTACTGCCGATGGCTGATAAAATCTGCACTGTGTCCACCGTAGGATGATCGCTATAATTATAACTCATAATCCAATTGTCATCCATTTGACCCCAGTTTTTGGGCCCCTTTTAAAAGACAAGTGCATTTCTCTAAGAACTTCTGTGTTTCCTTCCAGAATGAAAGAAGCATGATTGACGATTAAAGACATTTTTACCGCATACTGTAATGGGGGCACATACATGTCGAGTTCAAAAACGTTACATTGTAACATTTTGTTCTCGTTTATTCGTAGAAGTCAAAGGGGCTCCTTTATTTCTGGGGAAAACATCGACAGAGTGCAGCTTTGCCCAAAATGGCCATTTTCTGATAAGTAAAGCTTTGTATGTGGCTGCCTATTGCCATTCTTATTAAGTGATTTTCTGTGCTGAACGACCGGCGTTAACACGCTAAAGATCATGCTCAGAGCATACTGTTGTTGGTCTCTCTCTCTCTCTCCTCTCTCTCCCTCCCTCCCTCCTCCCCCTTTCTGACTTTAAGTTTCTCTGCCCATAAACTGATCCAGGATCTTGCCTACTCGTGATTTCAATAAAGCAGCTGAGCAGAAATTCAATCCGACGTCTAATCACTCGCTCTGATAATGTTGCCATATTCTAATATAATGAGCACACCACTTCTTGGAAGGGATGAGCTGCTCTGGGAGAGTCACTTGCTTTAACTGACTACCACTCACGACGGCATAGTTCACCAACAGTATTGTGTTAAATACATGTTAGCACCAATGACTCACACGAGAAACCGCTAAAGGGGTAATGTTTTTCAGTTTTAAAAAAAAGTTCATTAAAAGGAACATTGAAAATATTAGTTTTAACCCCTACAGCACAAAACCTTGTTAAACTTAATAATTAGTTTGCGGAAAATTGACTTATAATATAATATAATTATACATTTACGTGTAATGTAATTATATTAATTAATGTAATTATAATGTAAACATGAATAATGTGACTATGTAACTTTAGATCGTGTCGCATGTCCATTCGCGTGGTGCGCTAGAAACTCGCCACCTAGAGGCGGTGTTTTTCATAGGAATATTATCCTGCCGGCTTTACCTAATCAAACAGTGGAAATACACTGAAGCAGACACCAGGGGCGCTGCTGCGTCGCATCAGTGAGATACTGTACACTGCGTATTTGTGTCGGAAACTGAGGCAACAGCTCATCATAATTTCAACCCCATTTATATAAATTCAGTCATACACACATACGGCCTCAAGCTGTAATGTCGCACACACAGAGCTATCATTTTGTAAATATACACAAACACTCAGTTCGCTGTATTTCTAAGTATGTCAATCTGCATGCTTTACAAGACGCCCCCGTGACTTCTACAGTAGAGCCACAGCGCCCTCCTCAGGCAGAAACATGCTAGTACCACAAAACCTATTGATCGTTGCCCAGTCAGTATGAAACAACCGACTACGACTTAAATATACATTATTTATGGCATGTAGTTTTTCATTGAATCAGAATTTGCAAAATTGTATGGAACTATCCCTTCTTCGAGACAATAATCAGGGTCAGGGTTATAGGAATCACAGGATACAAGGGTTCACCCTTGGTGGAACACACACACACACACACACACACACACACACACACACACACACAATATACACAATTTAGATTTAGTTAGTTTAGGTGCAAGTCTGGACTACAAGAAGAAACAAGTATGCATGAGAATCCAGAAGAAATATGCAAAGATGGAGTGGACTTGCAAAGTTTACACATGCACCCAGAAAATACAAGATTCAAACCTCCAACCATCTAGGAGCAAGGTACCTATTACCAGAGCAAGGTCATAGGGCTGCCTACAGGGCCATCCTGTAAAGAAGCTTTAAGGAAAATTGTATTTAAAAGCTTTCTGTCTCATGGAAAAAGGAGGGTGATTCTTAGTTCTGGTAGATATCCAATGGTGAGCTATCAGTAGGACTCCAGGTGCGTGAAGAATGATACAAGAAATCAGTCCAAAAAAACTTAATTACTCCTTCCTCCCCAGCCTTCAAATGTCATGTGTTGTCTGCATCCCAGGTTTAAATTAAAGTTTCTGGTGTGTTTTTTTTTTCTATAGAGAGTCATAAAGATTATTAAATATAAATCCGTTACCTTAGCTACATGAGCATCGTCAGTGAACTATCCACAAGTGAGAGTAGCGCCTTTCGTTAGCCATGTAATTCTAATTCAAGTATTTCTAAATCGGTATCAAAATGGAGGACCCATGAAATCTACACACACGGTTCAAGTCAGGATCAAACATGTAGTCTTAATGGCACATTCAGAGTCCTTGAAATCTTGAAATTCTATAGTGTGAATTCATTAACTCAGCAATGTGGTACAGAAATGCATGATCCCTTTTAACAGATAACAGTATTGCATGGCTTATCGCAATCATTTGTCATTTTATAGTGGCTGCGTGGAATTATGAAATAAAGCCAGCCTCAGTGCTTTCATATCAATTTAATTATTAATCTGATACTTCTGCCATTGAAATAGCACATCAATAAATTGGAAATCACACCCAAAATGGCTGAGAAGGGACATCTTTGGCACGCTGAGTAGAACAAGGTCCGTATCTTTTCTGGACAAAGTGAAAAAGCAAGTTGAGCTTGTTGCTTCAGGGCAGTACTTGAAATTCAGTCAGGATGCTGAAATTAAATGATTAAGCTGTGGATTTGTGTCCGTTTCTCAGTCCGAACTTCAGTCCCATCAGAAGATATCTGTTACTCGATGTTCAGCCGGACATGATGTGTTTTACAAATGCTGCAAAAAAAAACAAACAAACAAGCAAGCGAAAAAAATTTATATCTGCATGTTTAGGTCAAACAGGGTGAGGGCTGCAGAAGGGGAGTGTGAAGGATCTGTCACCTTCATAACTGATGCATCCATTTCCATCTTCTTGCCCAGACAACAACTGCTCCACTTCTTTTTCGAGCATCTTTTCACCTGTAGAAAAAAAATATACTGTGGTGACCTGGGTAATCCGGGCCAAAGATCATTATTACATCATTATTAGATCATTATTTCACTGCCTGGCCAAAAGAGTCGCACACTTTAATATTTCGTAGGACAGTCTGTAGCTTTGATCATGGTGCGCATTTTTCATGGCACTGTTTCCACGTGCTTAGGCAGCGTCTCAAGACTTTTTTTTTCCCATCCAGATTTGCATTAATTTCTCGTCAAGATCTTGAATTGGTGACAGGTTGAGCCATTCTGTAAAGTCTTCTTCAGCACATCTCGCACTTTCAAGAATCTGTGCTGGCCAATTCATGTGTGAAAATGATTCCTTGCACTCCCTGAACCACTCTGTGACAATTCGAGGGTGATGAATCTCGGCATTATCGTCCTGGAATATGCCCATATAATTAGGAAAGGAAAAATCCATTGATGGGATACCCTGGTCATTCAGGAGATTCAGGTACTCAGCTGACTTCACTTTATTGCTGCATAATGTTGCTAAAATGTAATAATGATCCAGCCATTGGCTCTTAAGTACTTGCTGATTTAAATTCAAACGTCGACCTTTTTTTTTGGCCGGGCAGCGTATAATAATCCACTCAGGACGCCAAACTACAGTTGATACAAGTGACATTCAGACACTCAGAGCATGCAGATGCAATGGTTCCCCGTTGTTTTCGCAAAAAAAGAAAAACAAACAACAAGATGTATGTATGTCAGGTGGAGCTCGAAGCAGCAAAGCACCGACCCAGCGTGACGAGCACGTGACGGAGCTCCGCCCCCATGATACTGCCGTTGCCCTCCTTGTCGAAGACGCGGAGCCCCTCTATGAAATCTTCCTGGGTGCCCCTGTCCTTTGACTTTGAGATGTGCTGAAACATGGGCAGGAAGGTCTCGAAATCCATCATCTTGGTGTTCATCTCTATGGGAACATGGTGGATAAGAAGGGCAGCGGCGTATAGGAGAGAGTTTGATATCAGGCAGGACGGAACTCCATAGCTGAAATACAATGGTATGATTACAGGAGGGGTGAATGAAGCTAAATATTGGTGAGGGGGGACATCACCCCCATCCGACTCCCCAGAGTGCATGTGTTTAGCAGATTAAGCAGAGTTTCTAGGCATCCAGACCAGGACTTTCAATAAAGTTTGAGCATCTGTGTTATGAATAAACTGGCATCCATCCATCTATCGACATGTTTTTGGACTGTGGGAGCGAATCAGAAAAAAATGAGGTTATATAATACATGTAAAAAAACTATCCAAATGTATAACATCCGGACCTGGAAGGAGCGTCAATCAGCGCTGTGATGTTCGACAGGTAGCTGAGCACAAGGAGCTTTCTCCAGACTGACCTTCTGGTTTTGGCTTTCCCAGAACCTTCATGACCTCGGCGTTGGTGGGGTTCTGGCCCAGAGCCCGCATGACATCACCGCACTGCGCGTAGGATATTTTCATCTCGCACTTTGGGGTTCTGTCAAACAGCATGAAGGCCTCTTTGAACTCTGCGGACATAAAACACGCCAGTTGATTATGTTGCTGTACTGATCAAAATAAATGATTCAAAACAACTCGACTTGCAAGCACTAATAATTTCAACATAAGGAATTCTTCACTGAATTTAAGATCATACGCATCAAAAAATATAACTTGAAAATAAAATATTACACAGCTCACCTTCAATTTGATCTGCATTAAATTCAATCTGAAATATAATAGAAATAGACTATTGTCAGACAATACCTCACAATAGCAGAGATTGTTACATATTAAGCAAATAATGTGTTCATAAACAACATTAATTAGGTAGATGAAAATAAATGGATAGATATTCACTGAATACCATACAATACCATACCATACCATACATTAAACAAATGCTACATAACTGACATTAAAATGACGGCAAGTCTCATGAGGACCTTAAGATAAATACATAGAGGCTACAGAACTGCTGAATTTTATGTGACATGTTCCGGAGAGGACCTTCACTGTGATTAAACTGTATTTAACCACCACATCAATGGACCATCTATCCAAACATCTGTGTAAAATCACCTATCTGCCCACGTTCTCTTTGGTGCAGGTGTAGCAATGTCTTCATTTCAGAATGAATTAGATCAATAGCTACGTTTTATATGAACTGCGATGGGAACGTTCCTCTGCCACATGCCCAAGCTTTTCTGTTATTTCAGGCTGTCGTACAAAAATGGAAACCACCTCAGATTAACATTCTTGGCTTATTGGCCTCAAAGCAGCTTATTGCTATTCTGGGGGAGGAGAATCAGAGTGGGATCGCAATGCCTAGACGGTGGAATCATGTGCCGTCCGGCAGAAAGTCGGCAAATGGTCCCAGTACAACTCAAGCCCGTCGGTGGGGCTAATTATAGTTCTCAGGGAATTGGTGTGAAAGCGATCTGCCTAGTCCGTCTCTGGTGAAAAAGTGTGTGTGTGTGTGTGTGTGTGTGTGTGTGTGTGTGGGGGGGGGGGGGGGGGGGCGAATTAGGGAATAACAGGAACGCAAAAGCAATTAGCTAAAGCGAGAGCCAACCGAAAATGGTCTAGTGTCCATTAGCAGACTCTTGTGGTACCGCATGTCTGTCCGTTAGATATGTCAGCCTTCCATAGCCTGGAAGCTCCCGAGAGCCAAATGCAATCTGGCACCATTTGACATGGAAGAGGGCATGCAGCGTCCTGTCACCCTGGTGCAGATCTCTCATGGTCTCCCTTTGCTTGCGTGACACTCTTGGTCACTCCGAGTTCTCACTACATTTCCAACTTGCTGTTCAGGTAGATTGCTGACTCTGTTGGTCTTACTATCTGTACCTTGGGAACAAACTGCCCATGTTATTAATAATAGATGGACAGATACCGTATGTAGTGGTTTTGCTATAAAATGCAGACAGGGGATTCTTTATTTTCTAGTGGTACATTTCTCAAGAGAGTACCTCGTATAGGGACAAATAACCATGACATTCTGTTTAAAAACTCCAAAAAAATCTGAAATTATTTTTTATATGTTATTTTCACACTTGGTTGAAGGTACAAAATTTTTACTCAGGCTGACTGTTGGCTGATTGAATCACAACATTAAGACATTATCTGATTTTCCCATGACCCTGAACGGGATTAATAAAATTTTTTTGCCTGGATTTTTTTCTAGAAATTTTAGATTGGTATTTGTATTAGTAGAAAAAAAATATATAAAGTTAATTTCTAAGGTAATATTAAATAGACAACCATGATTACCAATAAATCACACAAAAATAATTAGTTAATTGCCTAATTTGTAACAATTTTCCAAATGGCATTCAATACAAATGTATACTGTTGTTTGACCTGCAAAAATAAAATATAACAATTTAGGTTATGAAATATATAGAAAAGTAATTCAGTTGTAACTTAATGGCCTAAGGGTAGGTTCTGAACTGCAGTGCACAACAGATAGCAGGCATAACATCTAGATCCTGATACAGCTCAATTAAATACCATTATTTAACAGATTTAATTTTAAGAGTATAAAACAAGAACCTACACACACGATGGATCCCCTGGAAAAGTTAATAAAGAACGATAGTAACAAAAAAAACATTAAAATATAAACAGAGAGGCTAGCCCCGCGCTGTATCACCAAGGAGGATTTCTTGCCTAGCTGGATAACATGTCAGATTTAAGGACCCCCAGTTTAAATTAACTTTATCCCCTTTCACTTCCATTTAGCCCAGACTACCTTAAATTCGGCTATGCAAGAAATCCAGCTTGGTGATACAGCCCCCCGGAATTCCCATAAGGGTGGGGGGGGGGGGGGGCAGAAAAGGAACATGCATTAGAGCAGGCAACTAGCTAGATTAAGAGAGCGATAGAGATGTGGAGCCATAGACTAGCTGCGTATTCCTCCCTGTATGAGGTGTGGGCGAGGGACTCACGGTGATGTCCTTCGGGTCAAAGTCAGGCTCCTTAGCTGTCTCGGGCTCCGGCGCCGGGGCAGCCTTAGCTGCCTCCTTCTTGGGCTCTGGCTTTTTTGGGGCCATCTCTGAACAGGATGTTCTCCGTTTCAAGGAGGCTGGGGCAGGTGATACAGCCGGGGGTTCCGCTGACCCAAGAACATCAAGTCAGGAGTTTTATACCCTGTCCGACTCATTCCACAGGGGTGTGTGGAAGGACCAGCCCACAGAACCTGGACACACTATAAAAGGAGAGAGATTTAATTATAAAGGGTACCGATAGTCTTGATCCACATTTAAGTTTATCATTTTGTCACATCAATTCCATCTTTGCATCCAGGAGCAGCGACTGATCTATCTATTAGCTAATATTGAAATAAGACATTAACAAACGGAAAAGACGGTGCTCTAATAAAAGAGACAATACACAGGGGGATGTAAAGGAGGCGGGGAAAAGCGGCTGAGATCTTTTAATAGACACTCATGTTAAATCCAAAGCCCACTCATACCACTCACTTAAGTCCTTATAAGAAACGGCATCTTGGCGTCTCTCCTGCTTTTAATTTGCAGGCTCTGTCTCTCCGGATTAGGGAGGGAAAGAATTCCTCCTGAGTTCTTCATCATGGAGGCACATTCCTCTTGCTCGGGGGTGGGTTTATGTGAGGAACGACCTTTCGAGTGTTATTATCCGTAATCTGTATTGTTAAACCCACAGGGTAAAGTTGATTTGCCGTCAGCCTCGCGCTCGGAGCCGCTGAATGAAGTTAAACCAGGAAAGACAAGTAACACAAGTACCGGCAGACTGCGTGCCACTTGTGCCATGAACGCTCGTCTGTTTGTGAAGAACAAACTGGACCATGAATCATCTGACCAGACTGCACGTGAAGCGCCACCTGCTCACGCCTGACTTTTGCGGGTAACTGAATCAGAGACACTTGTCCGTTTTGCCAGGCATGAAAGACAAATGCTTCGCCTTTTGAACGCAACTACAAGTCCATTTGTCAACTGACCACAGGCTGTGCCACTAAAATTCTCCTCAAAATATTAAAATAATAAAACAATGTGCTAACCACTAAGCCACCATGCGACCCATTTATAGCATTTCAGCCGTAGGTGGATAATGCATGTAGTATAAGAACTCGCACCATTTTTTTGACTCACAAATTCTGCTATAATTTCTACCCCGCTAAGGTTAAAAAAGGAACTCTCAGAAATTGTATTAGATAGACTGCAAGAAGGCAATTTATCACATGGGGTTTGTATCGTTAACTTGCCCGGTGTGTGAGCGCGCGCCCTGTGCAGGTTCTCACCTGCCACCCAGAACTTCCTCCGCTTCCCGACATCGGCTGCGTTGCATAAGCGCTTATCGGAAATGCTTCCATTTAAAGGTTTGTGTTACATTGCTCCTAATCTGTTGGTATCCACGCTATCGCAATGGCACCTATAAACTACATATCCCAGTACACTGTACAAGTTTTCACAAGGCGGGGAATTACAGCAAAGGGGGACAAACCCATGAATAGCAGGCAGATAGGGGTGATTGGCGGGATTAATTAGCAGCTCTCGCGCATCAGGCGTGACGCTGGCGGGTTCAGACTCACGCTCACGCAAGAAAATTAAAGGCAAATCTATATTATTCCATTGTAGACTTAAAACTAGCTACATCAAGAGCGTTGGGGTAGTTTGCAAACCCTACAGGGTATTTACAATGTAATAAAAGTGTTACATACATGTAAATGCGTGTGCAGACTTATGAATTGAAAATCTCACTCCAGCAAGCTGACTGAAGTTGGCGGCCTTGTTGACTGGACCCGTGAAGTGTGAAAGGCCTCGTTTATCACTCTGTATGCATTGCAAACACGCAATGAACTCGCATTCCACGTCTATCGGCCAACGGCAGCAGCTGGCGGTCTTGGGGCTGGAATCTGCCAATGGATCGGAGAGTCTACGCGTCCCCCCCGCATTCCCAGAGCTCTAGGTGCCTGGCAAAAAATCTTTATAATTAATAAGCGAAGGTCATAATATTTATAATCACTGTTAATCCTCTCGCGTCAAGAAATTAGAATTAGAAATAAAAAGACTTATTTTCATAAAATATCCCTTTAATGGAAACCATTATATTAAGTTGATATATCGATAACTTCCTGTCAAGGATTATGATTCCATATGCAACGTACAATTAAAGACAAAGTGCTTTAAGGAACTCCATCATAAATTGTCAAAAAATGCCGGAAATTTAAAGGGTTATACGCTAACGTTAACAATACCTGCATAAGTTGGTAAAGAAAGAGCGCGTATAACGGGGTAAAATGTGGGAAAGCATTAATCCTAATTTCCATATTGTTCTCATTCTACCCCGTGCCAGGACCTGCTTATTTTGGACCTTCTCCAAAAATTCTTGTGCAATTCATGACTGACAGTTTGTTCCTGCATGGTACTTGTATTCAAACACATTGTTTTTGGACTCAATATCGTAATTGCCACAAGGGGGCACCCTATATCCCAGCTTTTCATCACACACTGGCTGCATTAGAGTTTGGCTTCACAATTCCTAGGTCCTCATAACTACAAACAATGGAGGTTTTGTTTGTCAGGATACAAATGAAGAAAAAATGTCGCGATTAAAATCCATAAGGAGCCACTGGCATTCACCAATAACTTGAGATCTGCAGGCATTATATTTATGTTAATAACTATAGTTAAAAAGTCATTTGCTAAATGGGTTTCAAATTATTCACCTGTGGCAGCAACCCTCAACCCATGGGTCGCGACCCAAATTTGGGTCACGGCAAATTCTGAAAGGGTTGTGAAGCAGAGTTGGAAATGTAAGCATTTTAAAATGGGCACATTGCAATACTGATCCACGATCAGATTTCCCAGCCCCAATCCTAGAATTAACCTACATAAACGAGTCTTGGGTCTGCAAATGCTTAGTGCAAAACTAATGAACAGTCGACCAATCCAAGAAGCCAAACCACAGATGTTTAATTTAAAATTCACTGGCACATCCAATCAGATTTTTGCAACAGGCATTGATTGGCGTAAATTGCAGAGCACCTGCGCGCTTGATCATAGCGTTAATTTAAACCTGTACTTGATATATGGTCGCGACTGAGCTGGCATGGTGAAAATTGGGTCGCGGTGCAAAATAGGCTGAGAACCTCTGACCCTTGGAACTGAATCGGCCGTTACCATTTAATATCAAACTGGAATCATGAATTCCAAACCAAGTGGATAAACCCAACAATAATAGTGAGAGATCAACCAGGCCAGCCCCTCCCCACCGCCTCCCCAGCAATGTGTCACCCTCCAGCAGTAACAATGCCGATTGCTCACCTCAGCTCTTCCTGCTACAGGCTGGAGTACATTATTGCTTCCCTGCTTATGCTTGTTCAGTTGGTGTGTCAAGCCAATGGTCACACGTCAATCTCTGCAGCGCCCGCCTACCACAACAGTGTATAATTACTGCGTATGCACCAGAATCACTGGTGCCACACAGGCAAAACCGTATGAGCGACAACTAAGACCTGAATGCCGGCACTATTTACGTACATACTTCAGTCAATATAATACTCATCAAAGCAAACCTTAACACTGCATCAGATTAAGGCACATTTGCCTTTATTTTGAATTTAACCTTGTAGGATAAGACTAGTATTCATAAAGACCAGACAGTTTGGACCCCGAATCAACAGTAATGTGCGTTTACGGAGCTTGCATCTGAAATAACGTAGTTATCGGACAATTTTTCGGTAACCTAAGCTGTTTTTTTCCCCTAACTTTTCCTTCAATTAGCCCACATTTCCAGAGCTGCTCCCAAGTTGTATTAACTTGCCTTGCCTGTGAAATCCCCTAGAACTGCAACACGTTTAAGACGATGGAAATCTCACAAAAGCAACTTCATTTGTTTCCACTTCCCCATGATTAAAGGAGACAAACGTCATACATATGAGGACCGAACACACCCTGTTTGTACCTACCACACAAGTGGGGGCCAGAGGCTAAGAAGTTACTGGAGTTTCTCCTGCATCAGTGGGGGGGGGGCTCCGTTCTTCATTTGTGATGAAACGGCCCAGTTCACAGAGAACGTAATAGCACCCATACCGAACATCATTTCTTCCCCTGACGTTGGTATTCCTCAATCTGTGTCTTTACAACGAGACAGATGTACATTTTTTAAGCAAAGTGTTTTGGGAGAAACGCAGGAAATACCCATAACATGGGTTAGATGTTCCAAGATGGCAAACGACAGATGAAATAATTAAAAATTAAGGACGGTCTTTCAATTTACTACAATACATCGAGTCACTATTATCAAAACCAATGACTGAGCCAATTCACTTACGAAAAGACTCGATGCAGCGATAGATTCATTCACTAAAATTTAATTGGTAACATTTTACGTATGTAACAGCTGCAAAACAATATTGCAATCAAAAAAATAAAAATAGTACTTTAATCTTTGGATGTAGCATGCACCAAGATCCATTGTATGCCAAATCACAAGCCACAAATGTTACAATCATCCTGACTTTTGCATGAATGTCTGATCATCATCTTCGTCATAATGAACAGTCCTATGCAACGATACTGTACATTGCCACATCTGAGGATGGTTTACACAACTGAAGTAATTGATGGAAAAGGTATGTGAACCACAACATTTAGCAATTAGCAGATCACCCTTCATTGGCAATAACCTCAACTAAACGCTCTCTGTAGCTCCAGAATTTTCTTCTGTTGAGCATCAGCTTCCTCTCTGCATCTCTTGTTCACTCATTTTTTCTTGTGATAGACTCATGAGCACAGACATGCCTGCAGATCCTTAGCCATCACGTTAAGGTCCTTTGAGGATTCTATGGTCGCACTGATCTTTGCAGAATGCCCAACTATTGAGAACAGCAATGGAAATCTTCAAAACTTCTTTTGTGACCCTTTCCAGTTTCAGGCACTTAAACACTCCTAATGAGATCTCTTTTGATCAAGTTAAATTGCACTTCAACAGAATTCTGCTGTGAAGAATAGCAGGACAAGTGAAAACCACACTTAGATTCCCTGGGAACTCCACTCCCTCCTATCGAAGTGTCATTACCGTAGAGCGCGTTCCATTCCCCCACTCAGTAATTCTTATCCACAGCAAAGTTCGGCAAATTTTAGCATCCCACCCACGTCCCTTGGCATCGTAGTGCTGATGGAATTAGATCCATTTAGTTTTGACATGAATTACCGTAATTTTTCAAAACATTTGTATGACAAACATATGGCAAATGTAAATATGTAACATGTATAATTTGTTAAATTATGACGAGTCACGACTTAAATGAAGATCAATTCATGCAGGGTTCATATACCTTGCCTCACAACTGAACAGAATATGTTAAGATGAGGTGAGAGACTTTGCTTGACAATGCGATAAGCAAGTTTTACAACATCTAAAAATAACTGTGGAAAATTATTGGGAGGCCAACTTCTTAGCAAAGCTAAACATTCTTTATCCTAGTAGCAGAGATTAGCCTTTGCTGCATTCGTTCCCCCCCCCACCCACCCATCTTCAAATATCACTCCATTCACATCAGCT
>JAODJW010000045.1:12532619-12572894 GCA_026777045.1 Hyperopisus bebe
ATTCACATCAGCTATGGGAATCAAAATGTTTGCAAGAGCGACGGCATAAAACGAACACTAGTTGATGTAATCTCAGACGTAATCTGATGTAATGTGCAATCTGATCTCAACAGTAATGAAACCTCATCTTGATGCTGAGAATTCTGAGTTTAGCACAGCCTGACTTGAAGTCACCAAGCACAAGAATAGAACACATTAGTTCAGCAGTTGGCTTTTAATATAATTTGAAATGTTCCTCAACCACTTAAACCTCATCTTAAGCAAAGCCAGATAATGTAATTCAACTGTATTGCTTTGTTCCAACGTATTGCTTGTTTATCAATAGCCCTTGGAGTAAAAAAAACAGTACAAAGCAAAAGGGCACCCCCCTGTCCCCAACAAATCACCATGAGCTTCCCTCTCTGAAGTACACAAGTCCCCAACCCCCCCAGCAATCAAAGTATGCATCAATGCATAAAAAGGGGGCAAACTCAGGTAGTTGTTCACATGAATGGTTTTAATGGGACTATTTACAAAAAAAAAAAAAAAAAAAAAAAAAAACTATTTGCTCCTCTTCTGTAATAACTGCCGTGACAGGTTGTGTGATTAAAAAAACAATACAGTGATACAGGATTGGATGAAAAACAGCATAACAATGTATAATTTATTTATATATACATACATAGGTGTATATATAAATAAACATCAATATACAATTAAAATCGAGATTGCATAGCAATTTCCAAATAAAAATGGGAATAGTGCTGTAAATTTAGTTGGTCTGCAAATCAATGAAAGTAATGCTGGGTGACAAAAAAGGTAATAATAGCACAGCTAAGTAGTCTTTTACCATCTGAGTGATCGTAAGGGGAGAAAAAGATATACATCATCCCAGCAGGAAAGCGGAAGCCAGAGTATCCTGCAAGCGAGTAAACGCCTGCTTAAGGTGAAGCCTGAGGTCTGACTGGTGTTCAGTATGGAACAGCATATTTTTATCTTCATCTTTTTAAGTGAATACTTGTAAAATGTGTTTATTAGTGCATCTAGCCAAACAGACACTAAAGTCACAGAGGGGAGAGAGGATGCTGCCACTGAAGAAACGTAAAATTCCTACTTTGACACATAAGCTGACAGTCTTGTTGTCATCCACTCATTTTCACTTACAGAAACATTGCACTTACGATACACCCAAAAGTGGGCGCTCAGTTGCCCCATTAATGTATGGACGTAATTTATTTTTGTTTTAAAAACACAAAAGCTTTGGTTTGGGCTCATTCCTCTCGAATTCGGCATGATTAGGTGTAACAGCAGCAATCTGAGTAAGACAAGTGCTCCAGCCCGCGAGATTGCCCCAGCCCAGTCTTCCATTCACTGAAGGGGAGGGATTGGGGGGTAGACATGTGCCCGAGTCACTGTGAAAATGCCACACACACTGAGAATCCAAAGTTAAGCAGTGCAGACAGCCCCCCCCCCTCAGTTAGCCACACCAAAGTCATGCTGCAGCATAAGTGCTCTAAACTGTCTCGCTATGACCCCCCCCACCCAAGAAGGAGGGGTCTATCAGCAAGCCCAGAAAGCTGAAGGGGCGTGGGGGGGTGGGGATGGTATTTTGTCACTTCACTTAAAACTTAATGGTTAAAAAAAAAAAAAAAAAAAACACAAACTAATTGAAAATGTCTCCTGATGGCAAACCCTTAATTTGACAGTATTCTAGGTTTACACCTAAGATGAAAGGGGGAAAAACAAAAAACAAAACAAAAACAAAAATGGTGCCACATTTGTCTGAAATTGCTGTTTAACAAACTATCTAGTCCTGTACTGATGCTTCATGGGGTTTTCTTGTGACAAACTTGAAAACAGGATCTATACTCTGTATGTTCACTAAAAACCGTGAAAAAATTGACTGATGTTTGAATATCAAACAACAGGGACCCTTCGCTGTAAAATTTTCAGTTTAGCTTCTTCTTCCATATAGACGCCACGCTGTTTATCGATGGCCAGATCTCAGCTGACCAGGGCCCTTCTGTTTAGCGCTGTCGTCTGGGAGGGGCGACGGAGGGTCGTTCTCCGATTCTGACTTGGAGGAACTAGTCTTGCAACTCAAGATGCGTGGCAGTCCTCCACACGGCTGCTCGTCTGCCGGACTGGCCTGGTCAGCAGCCTCTACAACTGGGTCACTCTCCAGGGGGAAATTCCTTCGCTCCCATGGCTGCACCGGCTGGAAAACCCATAAATAAGGTAGTGCAACATGAATCTATAATATTTGAACTGTTCCAGATGACTGTAAGCATAGAACTATACTACAACATATTTATACTCTACTCTTGCTAGCATATCCTCCAGACCTAGGGCATTATAGATGAGGCAGGCTGTAATGCTATCCTATGGCCCAATTAAATGCCACCATAAACCACTGACTGTCAACTAGCCTTTATTTGGCTCAATGGTCGATTTCACAGAACAATATGGAGCATCTTATAGAGAGTGTCTTAAGAATGGAGGATACCTACCAAGGAAATGGAGAAAGAGGAGAATTTAGGCTATGAATAGATAGAGACAGACAGAGAGAGAGATAAGTGAAACAGATGAGTGAGATGAGAGACGGATGGATGGAATTTTACCTGTTCCTCGAAGGTGAAGTCTGGTGTGGAGCAGCGAGTGTCCTCGCTGGACAGCAGCCGGTGGGAGTCCCGAGAGCCGGGCGTCTGAGGGTTGGAGATCAGGTCTGGGCTGGCAGGGCTACTGGGGGAGGCCGTCAAGCTATAATCCTGCAGTGTGTGAAAGTGTCCCGTGTCGGGGGACGACGGCTGGGGGGTGGAGGGATTGGCACTGCCCAGCAGCGGGGTCGTGCGTCCATCCAGTGACTTGTAGGACCTAAAGTGGGAAGGCAGAGACACTGAGTACCTCAGGCGGCTATTCAGCGCTAAGACGCACACGGAGCTTCTGAGGAAGCGGGCAGACGGTGGTCAGGCCGCCGGCTAAGGTACCAAGCTGACGCTGACCTGCTGCCTCTTCTCTTAGCGGCAGTGCTGGCTGTCCAGGTCCACCGGGAGCGCTCCGCTTCTTCATACTGCAGGTGGAGCTGGGTAAAGGCTGCATCCGTCAGCTCCTCAATCTGTCGTGACAGAGTGGACACGGTCAGCATGGCAAGTCCCCCACCGCACAGGCCTGGTGCAGAATGTCCATTTACAGTATTAATAAATCTGACATCTGAAAAAAGGTAGTATCTGCTCATAACAGCTTATTTAATGATTATAGAAATAAGCATGAATATACAACAGTAATACATTTGACAGCTTAAAACTGATCCAATGAGCGAAATGTGAAAAAATACAACTGATGTTCAACATTTGCAAATGAGAATATCAACAGGTGCGTGTGACATTTCCATATTTATAAGGAATATTTTTGCAACAATGCATAGAAAGATGAAATCTCAGTGTTTATATTTGGCTGGTTTAACAGAGTCCAGACAACAGTGGCAGATCTGTAAAAAGAAAAATGCTAAAAACACGTTTTCCTCTGGTGTTTTTTGCCTCCTCCCGTTGAGACACGCTCTGTATTAAGGGTGACACGACCATCTACACTGCTTAGATTCACAAAGATGGGCATTCAGAAAATGGTGTTGTGTGACACTGAGCGAGGGCTGGACGTGGATCCTGGGACTGTTAGGACGTAATAACAGGAGAGCAGCCCGTGTCTAACTCAGGCTTGCGATATCAGGTCCTATGTTGTTTTTAACTGCCTGTTGCTGCTCCGTATCGTGTCCATGCCAAACACGACTTGAATATATCACGTTTCACCGCTGTCTAGACAAGCCGCATGCAGGAAGTGGACAAACAGGAGTCAGTAGCCCCCCAGGAAGGCTTGCCATGTGGCTGCGTCGTCACAATGCAGCAGACTTGACAGTAACAGGGCAGTGGATGAGTTACCCAGCCCAATGCAGCAGGAAGCAATTATTACATTACAAATCTAAAGCAGTGAATTTCCTTCTCCTAAAAATTGATCAGCTTTTCTATCTGCCCAGCATGCTAACTCTTAAAAAAATCAATAAGGTTTGATAGAACTATAAAATGTATCCATCTGTGTTGGAGGAAAAAGTCACGCCCCTTTCACTACAAGACTGATTCCACTCATATTTATTCAAATATGCATAAAATGATTTTTTCTTGTTTTTAACTGGTGATTGTTATTCAACATGAAAACAGACGAATGACCACAAAAGAATAAACAGCACATAAGGACGAGGGGAACCACTGCTGGTAAATTCAGAAGCTCGAGGGCAGAACTCGACACTCGAGATTTGTGGAATTTGGAAGAGTCCGTTCATACCTCCACACTGTCGTCCTCTTCAGCAATGGGCTGCGCAGAAATATCGACCTTCCGCCAACTAAAAATACAAAAAACAATTTTTAAGTGCTGACCGGTTAGCCGAGGAAGACTTAGGGGCATGGCAGGAACCATTACCCAAAATGAAGAGTCATTCTGAAAGACCAGAAAGGACGTAAGCGCCATGGTTTCGGATGCAGCTGAAGTCGGCCTCCTCACCTGGGTGTTAAGATCTCTTTATACTGCAGCTTCTCCACACGCGTGGTAGCAGCGACTGACATGGGGATGACGATGTTGTTGATGTCGAAGGAGCTTTCTCCCCGACGCCTCCGGATGGGCTGCAGGTGGAGATTTGAAGAACCAGTTAGCTAACGGTTGCTTCAATGGGGAGCGACGCAGCCTGACGTCGGCATGTCCGTCCCGCCGTTCCGACGATAAGCATTCGAACAAAACCACAAGGAGATATTCATGGATCTGTTTCATCCACCAAGTAACTTAGACTGGTTGCACAAGTCATTTGTCTTGGTGGATACGTGGTACGTAGGAGCTTAAATACATACAGATGCACATGAAACTGTCGACTAGAGACATGTTAGGGTATGAAAACAAAAACCAAGAGTATGAGCCTGAAAGAATGTGTAAAATTGTCAAAGACCGTACAAGTATAAATTTGTGCATGTAATTGTGTGAGGTTTGGAAATGTATGAGGTAAGCAGTGTGGTATCCATAAGAAGGAGAGCATTAAGTGGAAAGCAGATAGAGTACAATATATATGGTAAAATACAGATACAAATTCATATATAGGGAATTTCCCCATGGGCATGAATGAAGTGTCTCTGCTTAAACATGAATTAATATCTCACTCTCACTGCACTGTATGGAAAACAATCATCCTCAGAGGCGAGATAAACAGGAAGTGCCGTGACATTTTAAAACATCGGCAGCACTGCAAAGGAAATTTTTAGTAATAAATCAGACAGAATACAACCATGAATTAAAGCGCTTCATTTATCCTGTAGCTAACCTGGTACCTGGTCACCCTGCAGTATTTACTTTACACATGCTAAATGCTAAATGAAGACTCTGCATGCTGGGCTGGGCTGGACAGCAGGCGCCTTGTACTCATGCTGTGCCGCTTACCGGGGTACCGCCGGCGCTTTGGCTGAGAGCGAAGGGCGTCGGGCTCTCCGACGAGGCGGAGAACTGCCTGACCAAGGGGCTGTGGGTGGGCGTGTGCAGGCCGGCCAAGGACGAGCAGGGGCTCCCCGACTCCGCGAAGACCCCAGGGGCGGCTAGGCACCAAGCAACATTCAGAGAGTTGACTTTCAGAGCCTGCTATTTATGACTTAAACAGAGCGCCAGTCAGCCACATTGCCCTGCTTTCATGCGCTGCCAAAGCCACAGGCCCACTCACCGTCCGCCCGGTCCAGGGAGAGTTCCCGGGGCCTCTTGCGGCTGTGGCTGCGCTCGTAGGCGCCGTGTGAAAAGGCCTGGCTGCGATCGGCCTTGCAGAAAGGGCGGCCCTCCTGCTTAGGCCCCCTCAGGATGCCGTCCAGGTGCTGCCGGGACAGCTTCTCCGGCCGGACCTTATGGTGCGGGAGTCCTGCGGAGCAGAGGGACATGGATGGCGACCCTATGTTCTCAATGACAAGACCGATACGGTGTCGATTAGCCAGGGGAGAGTCTAGAATTTTTTATGGTCAGGGGCATAAGAGGGGCCAACCTCATCATTAGCCACTGACATGTTTTGGATTAATGAGTGACAGGGTGCAGGGCGCTCGGGCGGCCAATCAGCTTTCAGCTAGGCCAATTCCCCTGCGGCCCCACCCCCCGTATTTGGCAGAAAACAGATCTGTGATTTAGCTTTCTAATTGCTTATTTCATCAATTTTTATACCGGGGCTATAAAATCAGGCCCTCGATTCCAAATCCAGGCCGTGTTTTCAGTTCTCCCAGGTAGTTAGTTTAATAATGACTGATTCTGATTGGTCAGAGGCTTCACACCTGGCTCACAGGTGAAGGAAGGCTGGAAAACCAGGAGTGTTTGGCCCTCGAGGACCGTGAGTTGAATAGTCCTGTTTTACACCTTGCTTTGTTCTAATCGAAAAACACCAAAATGGTATTACAGAGGTTTACAGAGAGGGCGAGTAATGACTGACTGCAACAGAAATTTCTAAATTTGAAACACTTCCATAAATGTGTTCCTGCTGTATTGCCATTTAAAAATACAAGAGAACGCTCACAAGCCTACAGAAAAATCAGATTTAAATGACAAAGGGTAAACTAAGTGGTTGCAAAATATTTCTGGGAATGGGTGACTAGGGTAGGTGCTGAGCCCCGCAGGAATGGGTGGTTACTCACTGACTGGGGTGTTGAGCAAGCTGGTCATCTTATGCTTGTCTTTGGAGTAGGAAGCCGATTCCGGAAGGCGGCAGCCGGGCTGCAGCTTGTGTTTGAGCGACAGTTTCTTCAAGGGCTTGATCTTGTCTAGTGGCTTGTTCTGCCAGTGAGACTTCATCACCCGCTGGAGGTGCAGGTTCATAGACACGTCTGATCAAAGCAGAGGGGAGCGCAGAGTCAAACATCTGGCCTCAAAAGGGGCAGATAAGACGGGCAAGCGAGGACGCTGCCAAAATCATCTCAGGAAAGAACGCGCTCGGCCCCGTTTCGGAGAAATCAGTGACTGTACTCGGTAATTGTAAATAAAATAATATTTTCCACATTCAGATAAACATGAGAAATAGGGAGTTGAAGCCCTTTGCTTCAGGTTCACGTTGGAAACAAATGTCAATAAAAAATAAATCTATTACTTCAGCAGTCTTTTCATTAAAGATTCACTAAACATTAGAGATTCAGTTACAATACTAGCCTTCTTCCTAAGCTTCTCCAACGTTCCGTATAAAGTGATGCATTGTGAGAAACAGACTCTACTGCCTCCCATTCATATCATCACGCACATCAGACAGTTTTCCTCTTTTTTTTCCAGTTTTCCCATTTTTGTAGTGGTAGCATTCTGGTGTTGCAGTACATCCACAAGTTCATTAAGAGTATCTCTCTCTCTCTCTACAATGGGCATTCCTCATAAAACTCATATTTCATTTTCAAAGCTTCCAGGTATTATAGGAACTACAAGGTCTGATGCATTTTTCACAAGGCAGGGAGAGGGTGCGGATTCCCGGGGGGGGGTGTGGTTAGTCTAAATCGTACCCACCTGTGCCCTATTGCCAATCAATAGACAAGAATGGCTTGCCCCCCCCACATTTGTACCGCTTTTGTGGCCTTATTCTCTCACTGACAAACTGACCATCTTTTAATGGTCCCTCACCCTGCTCCTCCCGTCAAACTTATCTCCAGGTCCCTGCGAATAAGGCTCCTATGCCCTCCATCGCTGTACCATGTGCTTATCTGTAAGTTTTAATACTACCTCACTGGCATTCCCATATGGCGGTAAATCAGATCCACCAAATCAACTGCCGCAATTTGGCACCATCGCTGTAACGATTAATGCAAAATGTATCATTTAATGTTAAAAAATTTATAATGAATAATTACTCCGGTGAGCAAATGATACAGTATTGTTTAACAGGGGTAACATTACCGTCAGAAAAAGACAAAATGGGGTGAACACAGGGGTCGAAGTGGGACAGCCGCTCCAGCAGGGGGAGCTTGTACTGGAAGTCGGCGAAGGGGCTGAGGGAGCTCCCACACATCACACACGGCGGGTTGATGCCACAGCCAGCGTCGAGTCTGCCGGGCCGCTGCACCTGCAGGGGGCAGAACTCAGGATTCAGAACCATCACGGGAGTGACCTGGACGGGCAGGAGTCAAATGCGCCGCTCCTGCTCAGCCGGAGGTTTTTCTGCAGATAAAACCCTTACTGACCAGGGTTAGTATTATTAGTAATAACATAACACACAACAGGGGGTGACAAAGAAGAAAAAAACACACTTTCAGAGAACACCTGAGAACGTCCAAAGCCGGGCCCCGCCCACCCAACGTCCAAAGCCGGGCCCCGTCCACCCAACGTCCAAAGCCGGGCTCCGCCCACCCAACGTCCAAAGCCGGGCCCCGCCCACCTTGTGTCCAAGACTGGCTGCAGGCCGGATGAGGCGCCGCTTCCTGCAGCCGAGCACGGGTCGCGTGCGGGCCGCCACGCAGGACGCGTCCTGGGGGGGGGCCAGAGGCAGAAGCCGCTGCCTTTTGCCGAGTAGCTCCTCTGCGTCCGAGTTCTCCGGCGACTCGGCATCCGGTACACTGGGGGGGGGGAGGCAACATGTTGATAATCAGTACTGGTGGTGACCATGGAGACAGACACTGCTGATATTATTTTTTTAATTCACACCACATCCGGTCATTGTAAATCTGAAATCTGTTCTGTACTTAGACCTAGCAGCACTCGGCAATTTTTGAGAGCCCCTCCCCCCCCCCCACATACTCATACACACAACCTCTCATTCGGGTGAGACCATCCATACCTGTTGACCATCCCATTAACTGGCCTCTCAGATGCGCATGCTTTTGACAGGGGACCGTGAGCCAAGCCCAAGCATCCTGCGCCACTAGACCCGGGAACCTACAGGGAGATGAGGAGGCTTGTCATATCAGCTGATGCACCATCTGAAAAACTACCCCTGCTAAATGACAAATCCGACCGGCCCCCCCCCCCCCCACGAGTCCTAAAAAGACAACTACTGCTGTTCTGGACTGCCTTCCCCTCTGGGATCTGAACTCACACTAGCATACAGAATGTTTCCAGTGGGATGCTGGGCCATTACTTGCTGAATTGTGTTACAAGCTCAGGAACACTTCAAGAAGTCAGAATAACACTCAGACAATATCAGACCAAATTTCACAATCTGCCTACCACACCTAACTGCTCATAGAAGCTCATTCTGAATTCGATATCGGACCAGGCTTCAGGTCAGTGTGCTCTCTCAACTTACAATCAATCCTTATAAAAGACATGATTCCCATTATTGCGAAAAATAACTGCGTAACCAAAAAATGTCTTCTGCTGAGAAACATTACTCAATTTTTTTTTGTCTAATTGCTTCCAAAGTTCCTGCAAAAATATTCCTCCTCATTTTTGATATCAGGATGAATTAACCTTCAGTTATCCTCCTACACTGTAATATTAAATAATACCGTACAACTGGAAAAAAATGAAATTAATCCCTTCATGAAGCTCTATAACACAGAGTGCACAGAATGTGACTCGAAAAATGGCAGCGAAGAGAGAAACTCCACAGGACACGCAACACCTTGATGCCCTGCAGAGTAAGGTGATGCGACTGAAGCTTTATCTTTTTTTAGACACAGCAGCGTGTATGTATACCCATATGCGTGGAGACACAGGCATGCATAAACCCAGTGTCTATAGCCACAGCATGGAATATTGGATTGGGAACTGAACCACTGATCCACAGACAGCAAGCCTGGCCATTCTCTACCTAAGGACCACATGCTTCATGAATCTAAAGAACTGACCTAAAACACCTGAGCAAAAATATTATAGAATGAGTTATTTTTAAGTATTAAACTGGCGACTGTCTTATAAAAGGCAATGACAACGGCATTCAGAATATTCCTATAAGACCTGCAGCGATTGATGTTAACCAATGGATGACAGAATGTCAGCCTGGCAAAATTACAGAAAACCAGCCACATCCTGAATGCACTGTAACATATTCAGCACTTCTGGTGTCTCACAGATGCAACATTCCACTCTCTCCACTCCAGCGTACCCATATCTTGAAAAGCTCATATTAAGGAACACGAATAACGGCAAAGGTCGATCTGAAAGGTTCTTACTCGTGTGACTGGGCAAGAGATCGGCTCCGACTTCACGCCATCCTCCGTGGACACATCACATGCAACAGTGTCCCCAAGCGTTACCGTGCCCTGAAGGAACAAGTGTGACAATACCAGTCAAACAAAAATCTATAAATTCTCTCTCTGACTATAGTGCAGGGGTGGGCAGTCTTACCCGCAAAGGGCCAGTGTGTACGCAGGTTTGTGGGATAAACTTCAGGTCGACTGTTCAAACCCAGATGTGAGGACTCTTCAGCCAATCAGTCCTCTAATCAGTAATATAATTTGGCCACACAGCCAACAGCCCTTTCTGAATAAGGCTGCCCAACCCAGATACAGCCCCTGACCTCCAGCTCAGAACGTTAACGCTACATCAGAATGAGTCAGGTGACCTTCGTGATACTGCTGAGCCTGTCAGTGTTCTAAGATGATAAAGACAAAAGCCAAAAGCTTGTTTTTCTTTCCTAAGTGGCCCTACCATAGTTATCTACAACTGAATATTTATGTTATGACTTGAAGAAAGTATGGCTTCTCAGTGTTCCATTGTTCCTCAAGACAGTACAATGAAATACACAAATGTAATTTGAAGGTTAGGAGAACAACAGGAGAGTCGAGTTCTACTACAGGAAAGCCAGGTCTATACTCAGAGCATTAAGCACTGCTTTTTCTAGACATGTGACTGAAATTTCTTCTTTGGGGATACAATAGTATATCATGAACTAAATCAGCCTAAAAATCGCAACAGATCTTTAAACTTAAAATAATACACCGATAGGCCACCCTGCAACTCAGAGAGACCGGGGGTGGGATGGGCCTGCAGGGTCTGAGAGCACTTGCAAGGATCCAATTATCTACCTTCATGCAGGCCTAAATGAAAGAAGGTACAGTAAAACCACAGTGGAGAAACGGTGCAGTAACTGAAGGTCAAAAATGCAAATACGGAACCCGAATAACTGGTTCCCCGTCACACAACACCGAGACGTCTAGCCACCCAGTGAAGCCTCGCCTGATGGTGAGCTATTGATCTCACCACAACCGGCGAGACCCTCAGTTGCCTTGGTGACCTGTGTCCCCGCACTGACCTTGTTGGAGCGAATCTGCCGGTAGATGTCAGTCTGCTGACGGATGCGGTACTCCAAGTCGGAAACCTGGGCCTGCAGCCAGTTCCAGTGGCAAATGATGGACGCCCGCTCCAGAGCATATCGCCCTTCGGCCCGCCTCCACCTGAAAAGGAAACCCCGTGCATGTCAACCCTTCAGCTTAAAGCAAATCGGCGCAATATTGATTTGCAATGAAATGGAATATTTAAAGTCTGCTTTGAAGAAGAGAGAAAATAGGCAAGAAACAGTGCAACAGCTCACACAGTCTTCAAAAGCTGACACACTGCAGATCTCTTAAATTAAACATGATCCTAGATGTCATTCATGGTTTGGCTTGTACCCATCTCCCTTCAGCTATGTTTGACTCTTAACGCGAGCGGCTCGGCCTGAGAGATTGCGAGATCCTCGCCGTGTCTCTACGCCCTCCTTCATTCGAGCGTAAAAGACTTGGTGAGAACAAGTCTGAGTAGAAAGGGGATTACAAAACCTGGAACCGCATTCATTCTACATATGCAGAAGGATGGGCCCAACTGACACAAAGTTTCCCTGAATCACAGCAGCAAAGTGAGACATTCAGTCCCCCCCCACCCTACATTATATAATGCACAAACACCAGACACCAACATAGAGTGCTCTCAATCTTATTCACACCCCTGAGGATTCATAAACGTAACTACAAAAAAGACCCCAAGCTAAATCTTAATAAATTCAAAAACAAAAACACTGCACAGGGTAAATGAGCACATTCTTTTTAGACGTGCCTGAATCATTACTATTCTCTAATATTAACACGCATAAAAGGGGAGACAAAAGCATGAACACAGCAGATCTGAAAATTCACCACAGGCTTACGGAAGCATGTAAACCACCTGCAAGGATCCGCAATCTCTCTGGAATATGATAAAAATGGAATGAACCAACACTGAAATTCATTGTCAGCAAGATGAAAGGCAGAGTGTTGTAGGGAAGGTCCACAGACAGGGATGAAAAGTAACAAAAATTCATAAAAATGGAAAATGTACCACTCTCTCCTGTTGTGTCAATTATCTGAAAAAAGCTATGGAAACAGACAATATGACCAAGCCTCTTGCAGACAAAAAAGACAGGCAAGGAAGCTGAAGAACACCCAAGGCCTACAGCCGGGGATTTCCAGTCATAAAGGTTAGAGAAATTAACCAATATGCCATCAAACATCAAGGATGATAAAATGATCCGTGTTGGGGGGAGGAAGACGGGTGGGGGTCTTAAGAAATCACTAGACACTTTAAATAGGTTAATCTGAAAACGTAAGTGAGGAGAGAAAATTCCTGGACATATACACCCACATTTCATTGAGTGAGTTCAGAAGAACTGGTTTTGCAGTTTAACAAACCAGCATCAGGCAACTGTGTAAACAAAGCTAGCCACATTAGCCGCATGTGTCGACAAAAACGATTCACATGAATGCATGTTAGATTTATGGTTGCGAGAACTTCTGGAACAATTTGAAAGGCCAACCATCTATGCACACTTGTGACACTCCTGCCCCTGAAGAAGGCTGGCTTCCCTGAATAAATTTAAACAGAAACAACACAAAGAAATCTTAAAGGTAAGCAACACATTTCAGTTTCAATGACTTTTTAAAAGAAATTTAGACTATTTTAAAAAGAAATGGAGGACAGGGACACAGACAACACTGAAGAAAAAATACACGAAGAACCAAAACACAGTACGCTTCGGGGATCTGGAAGAGAAAACAACACTACAGACAACACTAAACAATGAATTGTTTTGTTTTCATTTTTTACTGTCAGTTGGAGATCTAGTAATGTATCCATTCAAAACAAAAACAGCATAAAGAGCATCAACCAGAAACACAGGTACTAATACAAAAGGCCTAGATAAACCGCAGCAAACTACACTAGATTAAATGCAAGTGGCGCCTTCTCATATTTATCTATTCATTGTGTATGTATATTGCGTTTCTCCGCACATTACATAAATATATAAAGCATACAAAAACTCCAAATCACATTTTTCTTCACCAAGGTTGCAAATCCCTTCATGACAAGTTTCCAAGGTCGCAGAGCATAAGAGCACAGAACACAGTGACAAATGATGTTTTTTGTGGTGTCTGTGGAAAATATTTCATCTTAGTGGTAGCTGTGATGTTTTTATTAACCATAATGGCCCCAAAGCCCCTTATTATTTAGCACATTTTTAACATAAATGAAGACAGAACTTTTTTAAGCAGACCCAGGGCTACAAAATAAATTTTAGCTAACAAAATACTGCAAATTTCTGTGCCAAAGTTCCTGGAGATGCTAGAAGGGGGAAAAAAAGCTGTGAAAACCAGCTGAACTTCCCAGTGTATTCCTGCGCCTCAGAATTAATGATTATAAAGTGCAACATTTATAAAAACTGGCCCTTCCGGGTTGGCTCTGGCGATGCTTCACATGACGATTTGATTGGGCATCTACCAACTGAACATTCATTGGCCCAGCTTGGTGGGCTCAGCCCTAAGTGCGGAGTCAGATTATGCAAGCATACAAAGAGGGTAGAGTCGAATTCTAATGCCAATTTTAACCATTCTAGATTTTTGTTCTTAGAAATTAACTTAGCTACTTCAGACAATTCATTCGAGGAGCTTCCGAGAGAATTCATAATTATTATTAAGGATCAATAATACAAAAAACGTGAAAAATCAAAAGTCAAACGTCTTCTCAGCAAAGGGGGCTACATTGCCGAAACAGGCTACTTCTTTAAATACTATTTGCAAAGTCAAGCTGACAGAACAGCTGACGTGAAAACAGACAGGATGCCGACACACGGGCGTGCACGTGGCGGGCGTGCACGTGGCGGGAATGCCACGGACACTGACATGGGGCCTGATGCCAACACCGCCCTGAGACGCCGCATAGCCCTGCTGCTCTCCCAGGCGGCTTATCAGCTGCCCTCCATCTTCCCCGGGGCTGATGCGATGGCCCACTTTACTGGCAAAATGCCACGGGGCAACACGCCACGACACACACATATAGACCCGCCTGCCGGCATGAGAGTTTAATGATGATCAGATTTTTATCCCGTTTTTTTTGTGGAGGTTATATATCACGATCCAAGGAAACACTGTGCTCAGTGCAGTTTGGAAACACTGGACATTCTGTTGTGGTTAGATGCTTACTGATTATATTATTCTGCAGCAGACAAGCGGGGACTGCAAAACACTGCAGACATTACATAAAGCAACGTGTGGTTCAACTACAGTGATTCTTTAGATTTAGTGATATATAAAAAAAAAAATCAACAATAAGTTCTTGAAAAATCAAGGCACAAGTGCAATATCACAGTCTAGATGAAGAACCAAGACATCATGCGACTCCAGCCCCCACGGCTGATAAAACCTTAAATGCATTATCCATAAGAATCCTTTCCAACCTCCACAAAACGATTACAAATATACCATTCCTCACCATATGTGACTTTTCCCCCCACAAGTACACAGAGCAGAAAGCAGACTGGCTTTTCATTAAAACAGCCCTGGATCCTGGCGTTTTTCCACCATGGTTATATGCGCGCCGATGTGGAACGAACCGTAAAGTTTGTACATTAAGCTCGCTGACACAGAGCGTGGCCAGAGAAACACCAGGTCGTGGCAAGAGGAGGGAGACTGCCATCAGCTGGCACAGGCAGGTGGAACACACAGGGTGCTCATGAACATAGTTTACAGACGTCACGCTGATTGGATGTTATACAACACATAATAATCAAAAATACATACGTATTTCTTTAGGAAAAGCAGGGGGGCATTTAACCAAACATCTTCCAATGAAGAACATTTAGGATCTATCTGGAATGAGGCTTTAGTTTATGACAGTAAAAAGATTAACAGTAAAGAGAGGAAATCAAGCAGAATTTAGAAATATTTTCAATATATTTGCACAACACTGCTTGATGGTTGTTCAGGTTCCCTTAGCATTGCATCATCTTATATCAAATAACCAATAATACTGCAGCAGGGGGGAAAAACTACTTGGCACTCCTGGAAAGAACTCTTAAGTAACTGCATATCATTCAAAACGATCAATATTCTTTCGCTTATGAGTTAGTTTAAAACTTGATTGTTTTGAATCAACAGCTCAATCAAGTCTAATTAAAATGTTCGGCTGGAACAAAATATGGCAGGAACAGTGGGTCACCGGGACCATGGCTAACAACCACTGAGCTGCCACAAACTCTAATTGCTGCTTCTTGCAGAATTATACTCATCTCACTGTGTGATGTCAGGCCCAGTGTGATCTCATCAGGGAACAGGCTTGGTTCTGAATGGGGAACACTCCCTCACTGAGAGGTTGTTTTCACGATGTTTCCTCTCAGAATCTTCAGCACCAATGTACAACATATTCAATGTAGCACAAGTGCACAGCAGATAAACTGTCAAATCATGTCATGAGATGCACCAGGAATGTATGCAGAATTTCTGTTTCCTCTGAACAACATGATAGTAACATTTCATATGCTTGTCAACAGCCTTTAAATGGATTATTGGAAACATATGAACGTATGTGTAAATCAGTAGAGACACTATCTCTGACCTGCAAATGCAACGATGGTCCTGAAACCAATGGCTAAAACAGATTTTGCTTACCTATGACCTGCATACGATCTATGAAAGAGTAAATATTAAAAAGACAAACAAACCAAGTATTCTTGAAGAGGGCTGAACAATTTGGAAATAAATCGATAATGTGCTCTGGAACAAGACAAAAAATTACCTGCCATACAACTTACAATAATATTGTTTTGATAAAATATCTGCTAAACAACTAAACACAGGCAAATTCAGGTTCCTGCCATTAGACTAGAGATTACAAATACTCACTTGGCTTGGAATAAACATGCCATCATATCTCACTGTGAACCCTTTTCACTGCACCTGCTGCTCCATTTATAACCCTGTTTTTATCAAGGTCATGCAGAGTACAGGAGCACCTGTACCCTGTCGCTACCAGGGGGGTTTGTAATCAGATAGGTGGTGCAGAGATGATCATTTATACCCAGTTTAAAAATCAGATAATTTACACTCTAGCAGGGACCTGCACATAATATACACATAGCATCATGGGTCAGAAGCAGCTTCCTATTCGACAAATAACCCCAAAAAAAACTACCCAAAATAAACCAATATTAGCTAACGAAGAGTCACAATTTGGCCGCAGCGTAATAAGCTACTTTGGTGTTACTGGAATGGTTTTAAATTAAGCAGAGACACTTGGACAGCTGGCACCAGCTGAAAATAGCTACGTGAATATACTGCAGAGAGCGAAAGTTACCCATCTGCCACTAACGGCATCAAATACAAATTAATTACAGAAACAAAAAAACCAGTCTACGGTAACCTCTAAAATCAAAACATGTATTCAAAGAACGACCTGAAACAGGCCAAACGTTCAAACCATGCAGGTCCAGTTTAAACATCGAATTGAGTATAATAAAAAAAAAACGAAAACATCTCAACACTGACTACTACTTTCTGCTGCTCGTTATTCTGGAGATTTTACGAGATGCGTCGCTCCGGTTTAGGTGTGACACTTGAGGCACAGCCCTGCCCTCAGAACTCAGGGCATTATTCATGCTATTTCACACTCTGCCTTTCTGTGTGCACCATTCCACCCTCCCATGCTGCTCCTGTGTGCTGAGGCACAAAGCTAGAGGTTTGGCCAATTGATGGGCCTCCCCATAAGACTGGCTATAGCCATGACGGGGATTTAGCGCTGAATGGAAAGCAAGTAAATGAAAAAGTGTTTTTTTGGGGGAGGGGGTGTTAATGATATTTAATAAGTCAATGCATACAAAAATAAAAGAGAAAGGTTATAATTAAACAATGTATGTCACAATGCAGTGACTACCTATGGAAAACAGATATTGCAACACCATGTATAAACTCAAACTATCATTTTCCTTTCCAGAGCAACACGCATGTATCTACTGATTGATATTCATATACATTTGTATAATAGAACAGATTTTGTCTAGAGGGCACTTAGAGGTGTAAATCATATGAAGTGCTACTTTTGAGACAGAAAATTGAATGTACCTTTAATGGACAACTTGAAAATTGGAAATGTCCAATAAAATCTCTTCAATGGTTTAATACAGCCCCTAATTAGTGAAAATTAAGCATTCTCCAGAAGTATGGCAATAACTGAGAAAATCCATATTCACAATCGAGGAGAGTCCTACAAAAATCTATGGAGTCCTTAGCTAAAGAGGCATTATGCATTTCAATTTCTGGGAATAATATTCCACAGAGGGCTGTGTGGCCTTAACTTCAGGTATGGGTCTGATTTCAACCCTGGTTGTGTTTTGAGTGTTCACGTGGACTTCCTCTCCACACTGAAAAACGAGCGGTTTAAGCATCCTAAATTGTGCGGTGTTGCTGTTGTGCCCTGTTGGTGTGGATCGTCATCCCATGCAGGGTGTGCCCTCCCCCTTGAGGCTTCCTGGGACAGGCTCTGAAACACACACAGCTCCGCACTGGATGAATATGCCAATGGATAGAAACTAGTACTCAATTAGCCTGACCGAAATGTTGCAACACAATATCCAAAGGTTACCGGCAACAACAAAAAATGAAGCAGATACTTCAAGCAAAACCTGAAAAACCAAAATAACCGACTTTGCCATCATGTCTCATACTTCAATAAAGATTTTAACTGAGCGCCACAGCCACAAAAAATAAAGCCATCATTCAGAAGGTACAAAAGCTTTATTTTTTGCCAAATTACTGTCTGTGAAGTGACAAAATGGAGATATCGACCTGCATGCACAACAGAATGAAAAAAAATATAGTATAGCATCTATCGAGAGTTCAAATTTACAGATAAATCGGCAGCGGCAAGCAAGGTGAAGATGATGTCATCAAAAGGTCTCGGTGGACTTTCAGCCTTCAACACACTCAAGTCTGCAGCAGCTGAAGCAACAGACTGGGACGGATCCCTCTGAAAAAAGGTCAGTGCCAAAAACAGTGGAAACATGATCAGGAAAGAGCACGGCGGACAGGGAACACTAAGACGGAAGACAAGATGGATAAAGCCTACTAGAAAATGTGCTATTGTTTCCACATAGCCTCACCTCGCCTACTCACTCACACTCCGAGTACTACAGGACAGCGGGCTCGGCGATGCAATGCAAGACCCGCAGCAACAGGAAGTGCGCACACACAGAGCAAGCTACTTCCTGAATCTGCACTTCAGAGAGAAGGGGAGGTTCTGCCTTGCTATATGGGGGCCACTGCGACAGAAAGCTGGGGCCCCATTTGTACACAGAAGGCTCCCGATGGTGCCAGCTTCAGGTCAGTGCAGGTGAGCTGCATAGCAGGCGTTTGCTCTTTGCCACCATTCAACCTCCAGCCCCCAAAAGGTTCAGCGGTTACCAATCCGGTTAGTAGTGTTTACAGACACGATGACAAGATCACTGGCAGTAGAGGAAGGGAAGACATTCAGTTCACACGCAGTTAGTGTCATTATGAGTAACCAGGTGGTGAAATTTGTGCAATTACTATTTTCTTTTTTATTTTTAATCAGGATTGGAGGAAAATCCAAGTTAGCATGATCAAATTTGCAAGTGTAAGTATTGAAGATTGCAGTTAAGTTCTGAATTATACACAGAGAATGAAATATACAGAAAGACAGCATTGCAAATGTACAGACATACGAAGGCAGTGACCAGCTCTGTGTAATTATGCCCTCGCCTTTCATAACTGAAGGCTGTACAATAAGAACCATCTGACACGAGGAAAAATGCGAGTGAAATATGCCTCTATGCAGTACTGTGCCACCCATCTAGATGAAAATTGATAACTGGGGGGGGAGAAAATAAAATAAAATATCCAGGCAGCTAGAGTCCTGACTCCTAATAAGAGCAGTATAACGTAACTTTGTGCTATGATACTTGTTACTATCATCTTCACACCAAGCCTGGTAGGGCATGTAAAAATATCCGATTCACAGGCCAAAAGAAGAATTTAGGGCAGCGCTCCACCCCAGGGTGCTAATCCGATGCACAGAATGAGCGTGTGAAATGAGAAGATGCTCGGGTTGGGGATTTCAATTTTAATAGCCAAAAGAAAAAAGAAAAAGAAGGGACTTTCCTGTAATGTCACTTTATATTTAACAGGTATGCTGACTGAACAAACAACACGAAAACACCTGAACAGGGTCTGTATCTCGCAGGCGGAGCACACACAGCAGCCGTCTGCTGCCATGGACGACAACACGGGGCAAACATACAAGCTTCACATACACGCAAAAAGCGGGGGCTGCGTCTAAACCCCTAACCCCCTGGAGGTGTAAACCAACATGGGTACCCACTGAGCCAGCATACTGCCCTTCTTTGGGATCTCTATCCTTATAAATAGATCAGGACAAAGCGAAACTAAGATCCAATGAAAGGAAATACCAAACTGGTGATAGCTGTGTGTTGGCTAATTTAGCTTCACATTAAAGTGCGTCGTCCACACCCCCACAAACACACACACCCTGTAATCTGCATGCGATTCTTGGCCATTCAAGTTATCGGCACCTAAAGTTTATGTAACAATTCATGGCGTGCAGCAAATCCGCATGAAATCGGCATGTCTGTGTGCAATAAACCGAAGAATACGCATGAAAGGGTCCAGAACAAGACTGCGGCTACAACGAGACATGCTTATGCATCAATCCCTAATTTAGATTTTCTTAAATGTCCTAGAAAGCCTGCAGGATTTTGCCACCTTTGCAAGAAATCCATGGGGTGAAGTCTGGTATTTCATACGCCACATCTCAGTTTCTCAAGTCAAACACCTAGAGACGATTTAGAGACAACTAAATATGATTTTTGTACAGAAAAACTATTAACACACACTGCTTTCAGACAGCATCTAAAATGCCTTCTGGGATATATGAACCCTAAAGTGTTCAAAGACATTACCACCTTAGTCATACGCTAATTTACAACAGACGGGAAAGATTAAAACACAAAAATTCAATAACTTGACAAGCACTGTAATATTCTTTCCATCTAAGGGTACAGTCAATATGACATTTTATATAAAACACTTCATTTACACAGTATTTTGTAACATTAATCAAGAACGATAAAATGATCCATTTTCATAACTAAATGTTTTTTTTGCTGGAGAAGCACAATTAATTAGCAGTGATCCAGCTGAAAACACAGGCAGGCTGAAAATCACACTATGCAAGCATCCAAAGCAAATAAATGTAACTTTATCGACCAAGATTTAAAGTTGGGCATGGAAACACATTTCATGCTAACTGCTAACCCTAAATTCCCCGAACATGCTTGAGCATTCCGCCGTTCTCAGCTCCAAAATCTCCGCTTTTGTGTTTCAGGCCCGCAGTGTTCATCGATGTTTCTGCACACTGACACACATTCGCATGCTGCATTTCCCAGCCAATCACTCGCTGCATTCTAAAGTTCACAGCAAAAAGGCAAACAAAATTCAACCCAGGTCAGATCATTTGTGAATGCAGCTGAAAGACCTGCATGATTAATGATGAGCTGTGTATATTGTGCATGCAAATTCAATCATTTCCTTAGTCCACCTGTCTGAGCCAGGACTATCGGGTAATCAGCAGCTATGACAATATCAGCAAGCTTTTTAAGTCTTGAAGCAGCCAAGGTGACTACTGTACAACACAGCCAAACTGCACTTGTGTTAATGATAGATTGATATAGATGATTGATATAGATGATATAGATGATTGATATAGATGTATCATGCAAGACCTTATAGTAATCTTTATCACAATACTTTAAAATTCTTCAAATTCTGAAGAACAAAAAAAATGGAACGTCAGATTTACTTTCCCTGAAAACTGTTTGAAATGAAATGTCACTACAGACCGCATATATGGACTATTCACCTTATGTTTGTTGTTCCTGGTCCTTGTAATACCTTTGAGAAAGTTACATCACCCAAGTTGCCCCAGTAAAAATAGACAGCTGAATAAATGAGTGAAGAATGCCAAGTAGGAAACATTTAGGTTTGCAAAATTCCAGGGTTTCTAAGGCTAGCACCCAAAATGTTTCAATCAGAATGAACTGAAAATGCAGGGGGGGGCTACATCACCTTATTAATTTAAAGCATTTCCTGGTTGCATAAAGTGCTCTGTCATACTGTACTTGCCACTCAGGAATGGACTACAGTCAAGGGGAGCCATTCAGCTATTTAACATGGCAACAAACAAAGGGGTTAACCACTAATTACAAAATTAAATACACTCGCATTTTATTCATTCAACTTCAAGTAAAATATCTGGACAAGATCGTCTGAGACCCTTCTGTCATCTGCACTTCAAAACATCACAATATATCAATTCAGCGCCTGAGGTCTTGAATAAAGTCTCACTGTATTTGTTTCAAATGAGAACCAGGGCCCCCTATTGCTTAAAGCTCCTCGACCGCCCCAGAGTTTGTGTAACGGGGAGGACCACAGTAAGCCGCCTCCTCCCGGCCTGAGCCCCCTCACTGCTACTCACAGAGGGACGTGCCGCTGCTCGACGTCCACCTTGGTCAGCTCCTCCTCCTCCACGTCCGTCTCTCCGCCCGAACTGCTTTCGGTCACGTCTGAGTCGAAGGCATCCTCTGCGGCGCGCAGCAGAGTGCTGCTGCTCAAGACGAAACGCTCGAGCCCGGCAGAAACCGAGCCATTCTTCAGGAACGAGCCAAGGCCGTCTGCTGGCCAGCGCTGCGCCACCTCCTGGCGGGAAGCGGCGTGGCTTCGGTTACGCGGCCCGTCTGACTTGTTTAATGCGGTCTGCAAGAAGCCACCCAGCTGCTGCTGGACATGACGCTCCACCTGCTTGGCCTGCACCACCTGCAACCGCTTGCGCAGACGGTGCAGCCGCCCCTTGATCTCATTCTGCCGGTTATGGCTCAGCAGGGTTCTGTCCGATATCTCGAGGTCCAGACTGCGTGGGGGAACAGGGAATGTGTTGGGCACGGCTGGTCCGTCGCAGGCCGCTTCCCCTTCAGCTGCGGCAAGCGACGGCTGATGCTTGGGCGACCTCTCTGTTGGGTGCTCCTGGGCTGCGTCTGCGCAGGGCGAGGGCGGATCGCTTTGCTCCGGGTCATCACCCGTAGAAATGTCTGTGGGTCGCTGCTCCGCTCCTCCCTTGTGCAAGACGCAAAGCGGCAGGTCGCTCTTACGAGCCTCTGTCGTGGACGGTAGAGGGGTGTCGGGGCTGACGGGGGTTCTACTCCCATTCAGTAACGAAGCGCCGTCCTTTTCAGCGCTGGGGGTGGCCAGCTTTTTGGTCAGGCCATTGACAGGGACCTGGGGGGCGGCAGATTGGACGCCGGCGCTCATGAAGTCCTTCGGCTGGTCGGCCGAGCGCTCCAGGGTCTGCTTTCTGCGCAAGAAGTCGTCGCCGCTGAAATAGGGGGACTGCAAGATGCCTTGGCTCTTAAGGACTGACTGCTTGATGAGTACACCTTGAATCTTGAGGGAGTCTTTTGTGGAAGCAACAGAAGTCATGTCAGAGCACAGGTAAGAGGTCACTAGCGGTGGCAGCTTGCCCAGGGCTGCAGGCACGGTCTCGGCATGCGGCGGCTCCTCCTTGCCGCCGCCCCGGAAGTCCCGGGGGCACTCTTCGCCGGCTGGGAGGGACGGACGGCGCTTGACGGTGCCATTGCTGGCGACGAGGATGTTGTTGGCGTTGCTGTTGTTCTCCACGCTGCCCGGCGACAGCGTGGAGGATGGGGGGGCCAGTTTGAAGCGCATGTGATGAGCTTCGGCCGGCGCGTCGGTGAGCGCGGGTGCCATCGCAGCCATGCAGTGCAGGGAGATGGGCGCGGCGGCCTCTCTCGGTGCTGAGGCCAGCCCCACACCACCCACCTACTGCCCCACCAGAAGACAGCCTGCCAAGAGAAGGGGGCAAAAAAAAAAAAGATCGTTAACTGACAGGTACCCAACAAACCCTGGGCTGTATTCTTCTTGTGCATCCCCACAACTGACCAATTAACACAAAGGTAAGGGGTAGAACACTTTCTTTTTAAAATCAATGAAAATGTTCAATTGGATAGACTACAAAGACAGCTAATGGGCATCCTAATACAAGTATCCTCCTATGGTTCATCTCCACCCCCAGGGAAATCACAGGGACCTGACGACGAATTGCAATGAGGTGCCGTAGGTGTATGAGAACTAAACATGTTTGCGTTGACTAGTCGTGTGGCTCACCGTTCAAGCTCTGCATCTGCAGATATCAAAAAGTAACCCCCCCCCCCCCACACACACTACACTATACTTAGCTAATCAAGGTAAATTTAACAAGGGTAAGTAAGACCAAGGGTAGCAATGGGGCATAGGACGAAAATAGGACTTCTCATATTGAATATCATCAACAAAGAAACATAAAAGGAGTAAGAGAGAGAGGGTGAATTGTGATAAATTAATACCAGAGAAAAACATCCTGGAACATTACATGCTCCCAATTCCTACTGAGACAGCTAAACTTTTTACCACCGAAACCTACAGGGTTGTTTTTCCTCGTGTTAACACGGATATGACTAAATCTCCACTTGTGCATTATCTTTAATGAGATGAACAGGCAATCACACGGAGAAAACATCATGCTGGAAACTGCATGATAAATGCAGCGCTAAATGTGTCGCAAAAAGATTTGTGGGAACTGAAGCTCTCATTCTGCAAAAAGACACTCCAGCATTTCTACATTTCTCTAAAGGCAACCTTTAGCACAAACAGAAATGAAAAAGAGCTGGTGCCAATCAATGCCCTTGCCTTTTACACCAAACTGGAGTTACTCATTTGAAAATCACACTGACCCATTTTCATGGCAATTTATGGACCAAATCCATAAAATTGCAAAACAATGTTGGCTAATCACACTTAGCAGCCTAGCTTACAAAGCTACCCCTCCTCAAGTTGGGTATTTTACTACAGAAATTATGGTTAATTATCATGCTGAAGGGCCATGACTGGGACATAAACAGATACCCTTGGATCACAGCTACACCATCACCTATAAGAAAAACTATATGAAGCCTGTATGAGAAAAGGGTCCCTGACACTACATTCAAAATCCTCTTGGAGTTCCCCTTTAATGTTCTTGTTCTCTTATAAAATTGACTCCTGGTTCCCTAAACTAGCAGAGACAGGTCTGCACAATAGTGCTCTCATTTTCATGGACCTCTGGAAGCTCCATGAAGCCCAAAGCCACTGCAGACAGGAACCGTGCAAACTGTGTAAACCACCTACAGTACAGCAGAAATCGTGGAATATTGGTAAATCATTGCATATTCAACAGCTGGAGCCTGAAATGACAGACAATGTTTTCCGGGGTATATATATTAATGAAATCTTTCAAAAACTGATGAATCAAATCATGGAAAAATGACGACGGGTGTTTTGGTCTGTAAATAAAAGACTGTTCAGTGGTATGTCTGTACTAGGTTGCAATGGTACATAAAATATAAAAACCTCAGTTTTGGGTTCATGGTTTGGTACAATTTCAATACAACATGGGTATCTGAATTGGTTTTGAAATTATTACTACAACTGCACGCAAATAAGGAACTGCAAAGCAAAGGAAATGTGACTACATCTAAGGCTTATCTATACATTGCAAAAATAAATACGTAAAACTACAGAGGTGGAGATTTCAGGGTCAGAGAGTACAAATCCAGACCATGATTTTGTTTCAACCAACCAGTTGAGTACTCAATTGTTTGGTTGAAACAAAATCATGGACTGGATCTGTACTCTGGACCTGAAATCTCCACTTATAATAAAAATCACACTGAATTAAATCCTTTGTTCTCTATTGCAGAGTATAACTATATGATCATATAGCTGCAGCGATAAACACCCCTATAGCCATAATAATTCTTTGTTCCGATTGGTATTTCCTGGAAATAAAAACACCTTAAATTCCACGGGAAGACTGACCTGCAGTTTCTGCCTTGCTGCAGTCATATATACTCGAATGATGTTCTCAAATTAGGTGGCATGTTGGATGTGTCTCCAGCAATGGAGTTCAGTATAACAGAGCTGACATGGTCTTGGTCATATGAGGTACGCTACTCTCCAGTGTTGGTGCTATTTATTGGGAAACCAAAATGATCACAAACTGCCATTTATGACTAACCAGCTTTAGCCGTAACCAACTTAGCCACAATTAGCGTAATATTTTCCATGTTGAACGTCGACTTGTGAATAAGTTCCACCCGTGTCAAGAAATGTATGTTTCGTTGTGTGCGGTAAATCAAAAACAATGTAAATGACTGTCGCATAACGAATACGTGTATCGTTAAAGTCCTAGTGTCTAGTCATTACGAAGGGTCACCAGGGACTCCAGCTGTGTGTGTGTAATTTTGTAAAAATGACCTTCCACCTCGGTTCCTTGGATTCAAGCAGTCCCAACTTGAAAAAGGAAGTTCGGGCTTCTGGTAAGACTTTCGTGACCCACAGCTAGGTTAATGTGTCATTTTCTGTGAACAAATGAAATCCCTCCTGCCTGTGGAATTTTACGCAGACACTGGGGGGGGGGAGGGTAGCGCTCCTACAGTCGTGGTGGACAGCACAATTAAAAAATAAAAAAAAAAAAAAGAGGCAGAGTTAATTACAATGCACAGCACTTCCTCCACAATCCCAACCTCCTACAGTGAGAGCTTGGAGTCAGACGGAAAAGGAAGCCTCTCACCTCACCCTCACCCTCAACAGGACCTTCCTGTAGTCAGAGGGACACTCGCACCAAACTAAAAGTTAAAAGTTAGCATTGTTCTCTGCTCACAATTTAAATGATAAAATCTGGACTATGTTTCTCATGTATGCGATGCTTTGACATCATAGGAAACGGCGGGCTTTCAAATTGCACTTCCATAATTACAATGTAAATTTTTGCACTTTTACTACCGAAATATAGTGTGTTCTGTTAGACAAGTGACAAAACAGTGTCTTACAGTTTGACCACAGTTGCTATAACACTAGAGTAAAAAGTCTTTGTTTGCTGGGTGATGTAAAACATATAGATAGCATAAAGTGATATACGTAGAATTATAGGAAATAATTGAAGCTGAGCTGGTAACACTAGCTTTATATCATATTTTCAAGAGGCAGTTTTAAACCTTGACTTTCAGATGACATTTCCAGCATTCACATGGGAAATTTGCAATGCTTCAATAATAAAAGCCAAGAGCACCCACTGTATTCATCATGTTTACTTTACAACATATTACTCAACTGGTTCAACATGCAGTGCAGAGCTTCACTGTATTCCAAATGACCAAGAGCTACACTATAGCTGTTATTCATTTTGTGTAATTTCTATGCAAGGGCTTATTACAAAGTTTGTACCCCACACAAATATTCTTCGAGTAACAACTTTTAGGATAACCTTCTCTGAACGCGTTAACATTCCTTTGTCTGGACTAGCACAGGTCAGAAACTCCAATCCAAATGTAAGGATAATCGTTATTAGCAGATGCGTTAAGATGCTATGATTGATCATAAAAATTGCGGAACAGACAAAGTGCGATTCTTTGTTTTTGGACGCTGTGCATTGCTGTTATGAAGTATATTTAACCATGAATCATCTTAAATACTGAAATCATATCTGATTCAGCTACATCTGGTTAAGAGTGAGCAGATCTGGGGGTGCCTACGATGCCTCCAGGGGCCCCAGAGTGCAAAAAAGGGCCCCAGGGAGAACCATCGTGACTTTCTAAGGACTTCAAGTGGCAGTCAAATGCTAAGCTCACAAGAATCAATGGCTGTTAGCTTTTTACTGAGCATAATACAGACATTGGTAAATGTATATGGCTAATGAAAACTAGCATGGTGGTGGACACAGAATAAGTAATACAAACACAGGGATTTTTCAAGATGGATGGTCACATTTAGCCAATAAATTTTAACACAGCATCAACGAATGACTGATGTAAAGATGCCGGGAATATAAAGTGTGCAGCCTACACTGGCACCTACTTTCTAGAATGAAACCAGCAGCAGAAACCCAGCCACTGTCAAATACACAGTATAAAGTTCTCAGGAGCAAGGAGAAAAAAAACAGAGCAAAACTCCAATGGCAGACTGGCATAAAAGTCTTGTCTTAGACCCGTGGAGATATTCTGTACTACCTGCAGTTTTTATCCTTCAAAAAAATTTATATTCATTACTGCTGGGAAGAAAATAATACTCAGTATTAGGAAAAAGCTCCTAACAGACTGTCTGGAAATACAAATAAGTAACCATCACCATGACTTTTTCTTAATGCAACTTTGCTAATTACAAACAGCCAAGCAAGCTGTTGTTGTTCTCCGTCAGACTTCAAGGTCCTTCAAGACTGTAAATTTAATCTCTTTAAAGGGAGAAAGAGAAAATGGTCTGGCCTAGGCGGGCATATTTGTCTCATAATTGTGCTGATCGTGAAATTCTAGCATAGGTGGAGGTAAAGCTGCTATCTGATGTGCGACGGACCTGAAAGCGATGGCGCATGCAGCATGGCGATGAAGGGAGCCGGACTTGTGACCATGAAACAGCTCGATCAAGGTACAGGGGGCAGGATATATGTAGGATATACCCACAGGATTAAAAGCAGATTACAGGGGGCCAAACATATGCAATACAACTATAATATCATAAGCTGGAAAATCACTGCGTGTAAAGCTTCAGCTAAATAGGTAATAATAAAATTAATAATAATAACAACACATATCCCATATCCAGCATTGAAGCACATCAAATTCTGAACATTGTGGGAGTACATCCTGCAACAAAAGCAGACGCAGCACATTGTAAAGGCTATATCATGAAAAACAAACTCACTCTGCAAAAGATTTTGGTTGGAAATAAGTATAAGGCTGGTAACTCTTGGCATCCAATAGCCACAGTGACTTGTTTAATGAACTCTACTTTCAGAACTGTCAAGTCCTAACGAAATAAGCAATATTCTAAACATAATTTCTGAATGATTTTTAAAATGTCTACTGGCATTTTTGTTGTCCTACCAAATCACTGCACTGAAACCATCAACTTAGAGCACAAAAATTAAAAACAGAGCATCTTGTCCCAACCTTAGATGATTATGCCACCTAATTTCACATCTGTCTGCAAAACCATAACTAGGACCAGCCCCTGAAATATACTTTTTCTCCCACAAGAGAGATTTTTCTCTTCAGAAATAAACTACATACACCCAACCCTCAAAACAGCAATAGGCTGATGCATTTTATGTTTAACCTTATAAAGAAACCAAGGGAAAATCCTTTAAAAGCCTGAAACATAGTCTACATACAACAATGCATTCTCTCTATACCTTGGCTACAAAAATAATTTCGGCTTGCAGGATGGAAAAGAGCATTACCCATAAGGGAGGAGTATTAACTGTCCCCTATGAATGAAAAGAAAGTCTGCAGGCATTTGCAGTAACAATGCCTTTTCTTGTCTACTGTAGCAAGACTCTTCAACAGACAAACCATGACAGCACCAACAGGTGGCCATGTCTGCTCCTACACAAGACCGCAGTCATTTTTGAGATTGTTCAAGACCCAAGAATGAAGCAGAATGACTATGCATGTCTGCCAAGAATTTCGAGATACCTATTACAATAGTGCAGTCAAAGACTTCAGTCGCGGGGCTGCAATTTTAAGATGTTTACTAGATGACCTATAAGGTGCACTGTCTCAGTACAGTATTCAGTGGTCTAAATGTTAATACACATTGAAATTAATAGTAACAGTAGCATTAGCCATGTATTGAAAAACAAGCAATTTTAAACCAGTACTGCAACTGGAATTGTAGTACAGGCTACATACATTCACCATAGAGTATGTTCTCCATGGTCTCCATTCTGCTCTGTAAATCCTCCTCCTTTATAAGACCAAAATGAATGGATTTAGGGAGAGTTTGGCTGTTCGGGGCAAGCAGCAGTGCATGTTGGATCAACAAGGAGGGCTGAATTTCAGTATGATGACCCAGCACTATCACAAAAAAAAAAAAAACACGCCCATGCTACGATTTAAGAGGGAAATGTCACCATGGCCTTAGACAATGCCTTTCACACATCACCAGAATTCCTGGCCAGCAGGGTAGCTGATGATGTGACTTGCAGGGGACAAAAACATTATACAGACAATATTATGTTGAATAGTATGTTGGAGCATTAATTTTAACCAGAATCTGGCTATTACTTCTGCCCAAATATGTACAAAACCTAAACATTTGCAAGAAGGACATAATTATAATTTCCCCAGAGTATAGCATAGTGGCATTTGTTTAGCAGCATAGGACAAGAAATATTCACAAAAATGAGAATTACAACTATGTTAAATATTCTGAAAGATCGATCTGCACTAGCCAGATCTCATGCATCATAAAACAAAATTATACAAATAACCATTATGAAGTCTTCTGTCTTCTGCTCTGCATACCAGTTAAAGGGCCTGTATAATCAGAAACATTGCAGACTGAGGGGCAGGAAGACTAAAGCTTTCACTTCAAACAGCTCCTACCCTCACCTACACCAAGGACAGGGCCATCTGTGCCTTGTACACTGAGGACATGACAGTGAGATCCATCGTTTTCAGGGAACCCACAGAACTTGCCGAATCAAAATTTCAAGATATGTAACAGGCTGCTTAAACCGATACTTGAACAAAAGCATAAGTGCATTGAGCCTCATCTCACTGACAAATCACTTTATGGCAAGATCATGGCCAAAGGCTGATCCTGTCGGAATTCAGGCAAAATATTTGCAATAGCAAAGGCTAGCAACTAGTGCACCAAATCAGCATAGTTTCGAAACCTGAATGACACTGTCTTTTGGAAACTCAGTCACAATTAGCGGAAATTGTCCATAAACAAAAACAATCCAATTCAATACAGGAAAAGGAATGACTGCTTTCCCTTATATGGATTTTCTCATTATTACAGATATATCAGACTACATGTTGACTGCATGAAATTAATTAAATTACATTTCTTATACTAAGAATAGTAGTATCTAAATCTATGTTAATGTGTTAAGCACAAATAACATCAGATATGAATACCAAATAATTCAAAATGTTTGAAATAAGAACAGGAACCTACAATTCCTAACCAGCAGAAAATGCAAAAACTGACAGGACAAAACTATCGTTTACAGTTAATTTATATAACACACACAAAGGGCGGTATCACGTTGTAAAGAACGTACACTACAGAGATCCTCAACTACAATTATGCAATTCACTCTGTCACATATTAATAAAACTCCTTCCTTTGAAACGCCGGATTAACAAACCCCATTTATAATGAGATTTCTAAACACTGCTCGCCAAACGCTTTTATTTCCTGCACAACTGAGGCATTGATACAGCCGGGTATATTTAAAGACGGTTTAACGAATTCCCCAGTAACAAACGGGACGTGTTTTATACGGTCGTACTTCTGTTTGCCAGGCGAAAAGGCTCCAGCCTTGGGCGTGTTGAGGTGACTGATAAGACACTTCAACCAAAATTCATTTGTAAATGTGACGAAAACGTGGCGCCTCAAAGTCTTTGCGCCATTATGATCATCGGCGGTAATCTGCACGACTGAAAATTGGACAACTTGTCTTTCATTTGCGGAGTTGGCTCAATTCATTAAGATCAAGCCCTTTCCAGAAGGTTTATCAGGGCGACTATCCTATTTAAAATACAACAAGCAGCACACGATCAACTTTAAAACCTAAGGAGATGCATGCAATAACACCTTTCCGTACAGTACCAAAGGAAATCGACTAGGTAGTTAGCTGTCTGCCTTTATGCTCATACATAAAAATTACTTTCGCCATGTTGCGTGTGTTAACGCAGAGACGAGCATTAGGCTAAATACTCATTTTAACATTTTCAAGGACAATGCTTTTTGGAAACACTGTGGGTCCAAGCCAACAACACCCAAATGCACGGCACAGAAAATTATCAGGCGCAAAAGCTTTTTAAAAAAAACAGGGACTCTTTTACTTTGAATAAGTTTCCTAGCGTTGCACCAATTAGCATAAATGTAAGAACCTGACAGCGGGACTAAACGGCAAGGAAAGCGGTCTAGTTTAAAACTGGACACTGCTAGCTAGTTAATAGCAAACTAGCCAGCTACAGAATAACCCTTAAGGCCAAGCAAGAAAAGACGTAGGCGGCTATGTTGGTTCAATAAGTCAAAGAACAGCCTGTTTTACGATTAAGGTTAATTTTCTCGGCATTTTAAGTTTTTCCCATATATGTAGAGCCTGCTCAGTTTAAAGTAACAAAGAAAAAGGAGGAACATACCACGTGATGAGTAACAGAGTCCGAGGAAATTTAACAAATCCCCGCAGTTTGGACGAAAATAAAAGCATACACAAAAAAATAAAAATGTAACGCAATAAAGGTGCAAACCACTCGCCAGCAGGATCCGTATATAATAGCTCCGATTTCGGCAGCAGCCGTTGTTGCTCCTCGAGTCGCGAAATGGGCGAAACAACGAGTAAGAAATCGAGTTAGATGGCTAGATAGCTAGCTTGCTTTACAAAAGACACGGAAAACAGGGTGCTTTCCAGTCCAGACGCGATCGTATTTCAACAGCTTTATTTTCTTTTATTTTCGATTTTTCGAAAGTCTCGTCTCCAGAGCCGATCTGGTGCCCTTTTTTCCCGGTTTGCGTGGGTTGTTTTTTTGTTGTTCCTGGGGGAGCGACGCTCGGAAAATGGCGGCTCGCTCCTCTCCCTCGGATTTCGAGACTGACAAACACGGAGCTGGAGAACAGTAGCGCCGCGGCGGGAGACATTCCTCATACTCGCCGCTAGAGCGAGGAGGGAGGGGGCGCGGGCACGACGAGAAGCGATTCAGTACGTCACCGGTAGGGGGACCCCGCGGTTTGTAGGCCGGACGTAAGCGACGCTCGCTTTGACGGCGTCCGCCATAGTACTCCGACATCGATCGTTCTGCGCATGAAATCGCTCGCCGGGGACTGATTTTTTCCACTTTTGCCTTTTGTTTCATCTGTAAACATGGCGTGCACGCTACTGCGCCGGAAGGGAGTGGCTCATTATCATAAGGCACCATCATAAGCAACCGGCTTAAATTTTCTTAACCCTGCGCTGCGAGGCTACGAATTAAAAAGACCTGCGCAACGAAATAACTTTAAAATCAGACTTATTCGGGTTAATTCCTACCAGTTTATTCGAGGAAGGCCTGGCTAACCACGCTGCGTATGTAAGTGTCCTTAGATTCCCAGCTAATAGAGATGTGTCAATAGGTGAAAAGAAAGGAGACTTCTACCGGTAGGGGGAGCTATACATCAGAGCACTTACTGCAGTGCTCCACTGCTGTCATTGCTGGAGCAGCACGGGGCAGTGAAAAGCTTTAAAAGGCAACAGAAAATCCTGCATACCTTTCATCTAAAAGCAGGAGATGCGCCATCTGGTTGCAGACAGCCACTATACATGTCCTGACAGTCTGACATTGTTTTTTTTCGGTATACAACAGGCTCAACGCTAGTTTATCGAGTTAAAGTAGTTCCTGAAAGGATTTGCTATTTATTTTAATTGCAGAACATTATTTAGTAAAGCCATAGCTTTACTAGATTATGGTGGTAGGAACATCAAAGAGTATAAATGCTGATTTATTGGAAGACAATTGTATTAAATACCTTCCTTTTCTGTAGACACTCCTTTGTATACGTACAGTGTGGTCCTCTTTCTCTGCATATCCTATTGGTAAATCCAGTCAAATCTTATCTGATCTCTAAAAGAAATAGTGTACGACACTAAAGTTTAATGTACTCTGATGTAAAGTAATATTTATTTGGTTTATTTAGGCAATATTAACAGCATAATGGTTTCATGATTCATTAGTTGAAAAAAACTTAATTAAAATACAAACCTTTCAGGATAACTGCTATGATTTCCTATTCAAATGCTACATTGATGACTAGAATGTGGCTGCATGATGAACCTACATTTTTAATTTTCTCTCTAAAGAAAAAATATCACCCCATGAATCATTCAGTAAAAGGATCAAATATTTAACAGTAAGTTCATGCTTTTTAAAGGTGCTACAATATAAAGTCCAATGTTACTGAATCTGACACTTTAACCTGTAAAAATTCCTAGTTTGAGTTCTTATTTAGGAAGCAGCATGTCTCACATATGACTGATTTCTGCTGCCAATCAAGCCTAAGAAGCTTTTCACAAGTTTAACAGGCATAGCAGATTTTTGGTGTTGGCTGATGAGGTTTATCAGAAATTCAAATAATTCAAGCTGGATCAGCCTCTGGTGTTTTCAGTAACATCACAGCTCTGTGCAATGCAACTAATACCCTGGAATGACCTACTCGATATAAATAATGTAAAAATATAAACACCATCTGTGTATGTGTATTATTGAGTGTTTTGCTAAAAAGATACTGTTCTGTTTATGAAAGTTTTTATACTGGATGGATATTGTTCATATTAATATTTGAAATATCCTAATGGATAAAAAAAACATTCTGGTTACTTCAGAGAGTCCACTGTCCATCCATTAGTTGCTCAGAAGCCTGTATTCCCTGTAATGCTCTGTAAAGATTTTGGCATTTGTAGAATGAAAAAAGGCTACTCTTGAATTTGACGATTTCATGGACGCTTACTAAGTGTCTCCAAATTAAGGGCTGTGGCATCGCTACTCATTTAATGTTTCTCAGTGTCCCAGATAGCCTCAGCGAAGCCGTTTTTTTGTATTCATCGGTGGTCTTGTAATGGAGCTACAGCCGTAAAATTTGTGCTGGCTGTCTGACCAATGACTTTCATTAAAAAACCCTGAAAGGCAGCTTTTTCCTGCTCATATTACCTGCCGTTTAAGGATTAGCACTAGACCTCAGTCAGATTTTTATTGTATAACGGAAAGCTGACTGTGATATTAACTTAAAATTGAGCCCTACTTTTTGCAAGCCATAAAAATAAAATCACTTACCCAGGAAAAGTTCCAGACACTATCAATGCAACCTTAAGATGCTAATCAATTTCACCATAGCAATAATACACATAATGCTACGTTTACAGCACACTTCTTCATAGCATAATATGACTTTTATATGTTACTAATGTATGTGTACAGTTTATTAAACTGGCTGCTGTCATCTATGGATATTTTGCAAATTATTCAAAAATGTGCAAATTTGGGAAAGCACATGATCTGTCGCGCCTCAGTTGTACTCATTCACATGAAACTGTTATTACCCACAGAGAGAAGAAACCTTTACGGTCAAATTTCAACGAGACTCATACCTGTGTAATCTGGCAGCCATTGTCTACTGGTTTAAGACCAAATCCAAAACCAATCCAAAAATGCGTGTTGCAGTCTTCCACAGAAATCACTCCTGCATGCCTAAGGAAAAAGTCAGTATTAGTAAGTTTGTACATTAACGTAATTTATTCGACTTCCTAATGAAACTGTATTACATACCAGAGAAGAAAAGTTATAGTCAATGATTATAGTCAATGATTGCTAGCTACAGTCAGCTGTGCTACATCCCAAAATTGTGTACTGGTGTAGGGCCAGCAAAGACCAATCAAGTTAAATTTTCCGCATAATAATTCTAAATTCCCTGTTCCAATGTACTCAGTATTGCTGTAGTTAGCTACAAGCCATGGTTGTAAATTGAAACAATCACACAAAATAAGTTCAAGTAAACTGCTGCCAAAATCAAGATGTTTGACTTATTTGTTAAATATAATACAGTAACTGATACATTTAAATACTGCATAACGATATTTAACAAACTGTGATTTTAGATATAGGAAATACCGTTTATTTTTTATTGCTGTACAAGCTTTTAGCTTTATTATTTTATCATAATACCAAAGTTCCCGATTCTGCTTCAGCAGTCGGATGTGTCGGATTTAACGGTTTTTTTTCCATTAATGGTAATTTTTATGTTGATTAACGACTATTTAATCTTGATTTAACGGTCTATATACTTTGAAATTAAATTTATTTTAAAAATTAACGTTAACACTGACAAAAAAATATCACCGGCACAAGAAATATCGCGGCCAATTTCCGGCCAAGGAGTAAAATATACATTGATTACATTCATGACTAGTTAATTTTCTCGATAAAAGGATAACTAAGAACCATTTCCCCGTATTAAACTCGACACATTTGGCCTTGTGCCTTTCATCACAACTTGGTATATTATCCAACCACTGAATGTGCACAGAAATCCTCTTACTTAAGGCAACTTAAGCATTATTTGACGACCTGACCACCTTCAACTCCGAATACCTTTCGGAAAAAGACAAGCCACCAAACATTATTTTTAAAATAAGTTTCAAGAACCGAGCTAAACTGTAACTGTAGTTAGCATTTCTGCAAATTGTTATCGCCAGCTAGCTGTGTACGGCCTTTGTACTAGCCCGCTGCCGTCTATATTTAACGAGTTAATCAATGCAAAAATGCTTTCTGACAGCGAGGTATTAGGAATGAATATGCATTATATTTTGACCTGGCTTCTCCTACAGTCCAATTTACATTAGCTGCGAGTTAAAGATTACTGTGTATTATTTGAATGAACTGCCTACCTTATTTGCCATACATACTCTATCGAACTACTACGTTGGCCTGTTGACTCCAAGCCACGGCAAAGTGCTGAGGGAAATTTATTTTAGCCACATAATATTTTAACGCTTGAACATGGCTTCCCTTCTTTCCTTCAGTCGTTATCGTGCCTAACATTAGTTTTTACGGCGGCCACATCCATAATAACATCTTTTTTTCCAGAATGTCAAAGTGTGAAATCCATGTTCACTTACCTGCACAGACCAACCAGTCTTGAAACAGAATCGCTTGCCTGCCTTTCGCTGCGATTGGCCAGTGCCGGCGGACGGCGCAGCTCATTGGGTGCTGGGCTTGTCAATCTTCGCGAATAGGCGTTGCACCGAAAGTCCTCATTGAAGTTTGCAAGAGTTGTTTTCCCTGTTACCAGGAGCCCGTGGCTGCAGGGGGGTCTGAGTATTGTGTGTGGCAAAGGCTAGAGTTTATTAAATAGTTTTTCTTTTTTTTTCTTGTAAAATAGCACGAACAAAGTAAAGCATCGAAGCTGGTTAACAAAGCACGCAGATGTGTCAGCAGCTATCATAAAACATAACACTCGGACAGTGACCAAAATTATCGACAATAATAGTCTAATTCCTATTCCCAAGTGGCGCAAATGTAAGTCAATGTTTCTCACTGTCTGCGGATTAATATGCCATTATCAGCATACACCATTACACACAATAACAAGGCATTCATCCAGTTTCTAACTGCTTATGCTGGTCTGGTAGCCTGTGCCAAGCAGCATAGGACACAAGGCTGGGATGCTTCCTGTGTGAGACGGCAGTCTGTTGCAAGGCACATAGACAATCCTACATTTTGCACAATTGAAAAATGGCAATTATCGTAACATGTCTTATGACTCCAGGGGAAAACCATAGTTTGGTTGGAGGTGGGAGGGTATGTCAGTAGCCACAGTGCGCCACCAAAATACCAGACATGCTGATTACTAAAATAGGTACAAGACATTTAAATTGTTTTGTGAATGACTACCGGTGTGATGCAAGTATTCTTACCCTGTAAGCTGAAGTGGAAGGTAGCATTTCCCTGCACTATTTTAAGGCTGTGACAGTTTATTTTTCAATTTGCAATTGCAATGTAACGCAAGTCACCTAGTCCTTGTTGTGTTGTTATCCGGCAAGCCTCTGCCAAAATCAATTAAAATCCAATCTGTTCATTCTCGCAGAAATTAGATAAAGGTAAAGCAGCATGACTTAATTTATGTTATTTCCCCAAGTGTACTAAGAATTACAAGCATCTCCCTGACCCTGTCCTACAATAGTAGTCACACAGATATATAGCGTGAGACACATGATGTAATGTACCATAATACACGTAATACAGTCGTGGATTGGACGTGTCAGGCCTTCTCTTTACGGAGATGCTCTGACACAGTCTGGCCTTAATGATTTCATTCCATGTCAATGTCACTTAAATCTTCACCCCAGCATAGTTCCATTGCACTGAACATGTCAGCTACGAGTAGCGAATGTTAGCTTACCGTGTCATATATCCCAGACCTTGACACACACTGTTTTTTATGAGATAGTCAACATTATTTGCTTCACATGGGGGGAGTCATGAGCTAAATAAATGCAGATAAGCATTCAAAACATGTATCTACTGGATGTTTTTTTCAAAAACTGGGGAATTATCATGGTAATAATTTTAAACATGCTTTAACACTTTAGAACAAATGTGGAAGAAATGACTTGTTGGGAGTGTCATATGAAACAGTGACTGTATCATGAAATGTCATTGAAAGTCAACCTTTTACTTTTTTTGTTTGAAAAAAGACTGGGCCATTGTGGTGTCCCTGTGGAATGTGTATTATGGATTCTGTAAGTGATGTTCTCTGGGAGTTTGTAATGCATAGCCAGAAGGCTTCTGTTAAGACACAAAAATTATGTTATTTAAATGAAGATGTAACAGAGAATTACGCCAGAGCTGCAGGACATGGGTGGTATATGTAATTATCATGGCACATCAACAATGCAAAGTAAACAGTGTCTAAATGAATGAACATGAAAAAAAATAAAATCTAAATATTCTGGTGCATACTAGCTACTGCTTTTTCTTGTGAACTATAGAAAATATGCTGTAGGAACCAAGAAACCCTTTTATGAAGGGCAAGTGATAGACATTATTACATACTGTGTTTTACGTAAAGCTTGCTCCCAGGATTGAAACTGCGCTTATCTGGCTACATTTTAAACATACATTTTGCTGATCTGTGAACACCGATCCAAAGCTTTGTTATTTGTCCTTCCAAAATCTCTGACACTTGTATAATTCATATGATTACTGCTTTCCTGCCAAAGAGATATTTTGTCTACACCATTTTTCTAATTTCACAAACAGGTAAAGACACTCTCTTGGGGTGGTGGGTTAATTGGGAATTTGCACCATTCTTCATTTTAATAAATAACTGGTAACTCATAACTGTGCAACAGATGAGGCTGAGTTAGGTGAATTCTGTCTTTATTAAGGTCAAATGCTTCTCATTCTTAATCATTATACAAGTGTGAACCTCCGGACTCCACCCAATCATAATCCTCCTGGTATTTGCTGCCTTTTTTATTTGGTGACACTCTAATGACAGTCTGTTGCCCCCTCCATGCTGATTTTGCTAAACCTCATATTCTATAACCAAATAAAGTCCATGTTTCTTCTACCTTTCCCCGTGATATGTGGCTCTTTTCAGTGTCCACCCCGAAGCAAATGTTATGCCATTATAATACTGACAAATAACCATTATAATCATTACGTTGTAGCTAGAACATTGAATTTGTGTAATGATCCCATTTGCTCAGGACCACAAAGCACTTCATGAGGAGGAATTTCCATTGTGATGTGCTGAAGGAGCAGTGTTTGAGTAGAAGGTAATCGCTGTAGATCAGTGTTACCCAATCTGGTCCTCAGGGACTCACAGTTGGTCCCTGTTTTTGCTCCCTCCGAGCTCCCTGCCAGACAGTCCACGTTTTTGCTCCCTCCTATTGTCTGTGGGTCTAGAAATACTGGATTGGGAATCACTGGTTACATCACACCTAAAAGAGATCATACTTAAAAGACTGCTTCCTCTGAGTGCACTGTGAGAATGATAAAACTGAACATCTAAATAAAATGCATTACCACAACAGAAGATGTAGCTGCCTAACCTTCTATTTTCCCTTCTTTATTGAAAATGAATAATAATTAATTTTGGGAAAAGCTTAAAAGCTGACTGAAAATTGATAATGTACTGGCCTCCTAATCATCCGCTATATTTAACTGATAAATTCTCTCCTTCCCCCTCACAACCCTCACAAATCGCATCATCCAGGTGGGGGCTACACAGTGGTGGGAAGTGGCTCCCCATTGGTTCTATAAAGCACTTTGGGTGTCTTAAAAGTGCTATATAAATGTAACACTCACTCGTTTAATGAATCAAACCTTGTACTATTGGAAAAAGGGGAATCTGATATTTATGGTGAAATAAGGAAGGCAGTGTTCTTTCCAGTTTGGTCTTTGTGTTCAGATTTGTCTTGTGGGAATTATGCAAGAAACTGACAGTTCTTTCAGAAATGCTAAGTCCATTATCTTCTGCGGAGAGCCTCCTTTACTCCTGGCTCACTGTGACCTTATATTGGATCAGTGGCTATTGAAAATGGATGGATGCATGGAAATGGTTAGATGCAAAAAAAAAAGCAGATGGATCTGCTGGTCTGATGGAGAGCCTTAAATTTATCTGCATGGAAATGTACCAAGACTACGTAAATCATAAGATTAAGACACTATTTGTCTCAGATAAAGCTGTCAGCAGTGGTTGAAGAATTACAAATAATGATGTGAATCATTTATGTTTCAGGGTTCTGTTGATAAATAGACCATCTAGCTGTTCCACATTAGTATAACCTAGTTGTTCCACAATAGTCTAACCTAGTGTTTCCCAATCTAGTCCTCGGGGACGCATAGCTGGTCCACATTTTTGCTCCCTCAGCTCCCTGTCAGACAGTCTATATTTTTGCTCCCTCCTAGGGATCCCTGAGGACTGGATTGGGAAACACTGGTATAATGTATAGGTTAGATTTTGAGGTCTGGATCCTAAACATGTCTATTTGTCCTTCCAGCAATCACTGGTGCCCGAATGATATACGATTATCCATAGTAGACGCGCCAGGTTATAAAGATTTTATCCTTCACATTCATGTCCCTCATAATGGTGTACTGTATATTTTCTGCCTTTTGTTGTTTTAAATATTGTGCTATAGCTTAGTTCACAGGAGACTCTTCATAATGTTTCTTTTCAAAATCAAATTAAGTACTTAAGAAGACTGAAGCCTCATGATTATTCTTAGAGTTCATTAAAAATGGCATTTCCACAATCATTTCTATTGCATTTCCCACTGGAATAACAGAGTTATTATTATTATTATTATTATTATTATTATTATTATTATTATTATTGTTATTATTACTACTACTACTACTACTACTACTACTAC
>JAODJW010000045.1:12578464-12604063 GCA_026777045.1 Hyperopisus bebe
CCATCCCAGCCCAGTTACCAAACCAGCTATCCCATCCCAGTTACCAAACCAGCTATCCCATCCCAGCCCAGTTACCAAACCAGCTATCCCATCCCAGCCCAGTTCTATCTGTGCAGAGGTTGCCTGTGTCACGTATCTCCATTCGTTATTGTTTGGCAACTTATTTTTGATGTTAGTGTATACAAGTAGCCCTGCCTTGTGCCCTATGCTGCCAGAGAGGTTGGGTGGATGGGTAGGTAGGTCGATGGATTATTTATTGCTATGGCAAAAGAATAGAGGACAGTGTATTATTATTGCCTGAAGGGGGTGCACTTGGGTGGGAAAGTGTTCTAGAAGTCAATAGTGGATCATTTGAGGGAGACTGTATGCAAAGTGTCTTTAATAAATTTAAACCTCTTCCAGGTGTAATTATACATTGTCAGCCAGTGTTTAGAGGCACATTTCTTGCCACAAGTATTTGTAATGTACTAAAATGTAACAAGTGAGTCCAAAGATTGGTTACATTTTACTTGCGAGGGTACAAAAACGTAGCAGTAATTCAGCTATTAGTGAAGTACAAATCATGAACAAATATCGTAGCTACTTCAGATAAAAGATGCGTCATGATTTATTAATGATGAACAAACATGAGCTCAGTATTTCACTTGTACTATTCATGACTCATTAAGATGGTTGCCCTGATCTTTAAACCCAAAACCCCTTCAACTTTTATCTTTTCCGTGTACTGCAGCACATAATGCTTACGTATCTGCATTGATGGGAAAAAACAATACTTATTATCGATATGCATAAACATCCCCGTCTCAGAGCGTGTCAGAAGGCAAATTATGCAGGGTGTCCAATCTAATCAAACGGCAGCCACTGTGAATGTCAAATTAGGATGGAAGACCTAGTAATTGTATTAAAAAATAATGTACCATTAATTTAACCTATTATCTATGCGAAGGTTAAATAGAGAAAGCATCAATTTATTTTCCATACCATTTATCTAGTTTAGGGTCGCAGAGAGTCTGGAGTATATCCCAGAAAGTCTGGTGAACACACAGTATCACATGCTAAAGGACACGATCCTGGCTTGGCTGGTATCAGATTTTTCATAATGTCCTTCAGTGGTTCCTTAGTACTTCACAAAGCTTTACAGAATTAACAGATATAGTAACCAATAGATGAGTCATGATTCATTAATGGTGAACAAACATGAGAGTATTTTACTAAAGTTATTGACTGTTTGTTCCTTCAGTGGCTCCTTAGTGTTCCTTCGGGATTTCACAAAGCTTTACAGAATTAACAGATATAGTAACAAATACAGTAATTGCTTGAGATTAAAGATGTGTCAAGATTTATTAATGACAAACCAACTTAAGATCAGTTTGTAGCTAAGACTTAGCTTGTGGTTAATTAATACAGTAGCAGAGCACAATACAACCCCCCCTCCCCCCAAGTGAAATGTTACCCAAAGATCCAAGCACAGCAAATCTATTACTGGGAGAATAAAATGTTACAATGTAATCCACAGCTGATACCCCAAAGGGCAGGCTAGGAACTAAACAGAGCTTACCCACACAAGATTAGAAGTCCAGATCAGCAGTCTAAAAGACAAGGTCAAAAACACGGAGGGCCAGCACCATCAGCTATGCTAAGGGTTTAGTAGAGTAAACACACCTGACAGAGGTTCCACTTTGAAGAAGTCCATGGCCTAATTACAAAACATGTGCATCTAATACTGAGGTGAGGTTGTGTGTGGTCTGTCTGGCCGTGGCTACAAGGAGTGTGGACTTACAGTGGGGTGCACACAAAAGATATCTTATTTGCTTTATTAGAGTGTTGCATTCACTCCTTCCAGCAAAAACATTCAAACCCATCGTTAAAGTTCATAGGCAACAGCCAGACTTATATACTGTTTCATAAAATTGCTAAAATAAACCCTTTATCGAAAGAGTAGATTGTCCTTATAGCATATTTATGGCAGTTGAACTGCTTGTGAAGTTTATGTGACATGACCGCGATAGTAAATGGCGACGTTAATTACGCACTGATGAGCCGTGGTCTGTTCACTTCTCTCTGCTGGACGTGGCGTATGAATGGACCGCAGGATGCTGTTTGTGGAACCCTGCAAACTTGGCATGTTTACTTGAAGACGAGCTGCCTCATCTAATCTCCCCCACTGTGACAGGCATGCAGCCCGCTTATCTTCAAACCACTTGCAGTAAGGGAGACAGTTGGCGTCTCTCTTAATTTAGCAAGAGGAAGCCTGTCTAGTAAGATGACCTGGCCAGCTAACTGACATTCTACTACAGTCTCAATGGCCGGGGGGGACCTGTAAATCATTTAATTTAAATATCATAATATAGGGATGTTATTATTATTTTTTTTTACCTTGTGGCATTTTTTTCCCGTCCCCACATGGGAAAATGCATTTTTTGTGAACCTGTGACTGCAGTCAATAAACCAAAAAACGCCAATAGACTTGTATTTTGTTTGGTTACTTCTGGTTAAGGTCAGAGCTGAGAAGGGGTTAAGGTCGTCATGGGTGGGGATTAAAGTTATGCCCGCAGAGATGAGTGGCGAGTCCCCACAAAGACATACAAGGGTTGGACAATAAAACTAAAATGCATGGACAATAGGGTTTGAAGATTCAGCTCTTTATATACGCGGCCTGGTGGTCAGTCTTCACTGATCCCACGTTCCATCAGTAAGAGCAGAGTGTGAATGCTGAATTAGCAGCGCAATAGCACAGCTGTCTATAAAATATTGCAATCCACACAACATAATTGGAAACATCAGAGTTCAAAACAGTTGTTCTAGAGGGGCTCATTATGGCCAAGGACTACTGAACCATTGTGGGGGGTCATGATCACCCTATGATTCAAACATTGTACCCTGAAGGTGGTGCCGTGTATCAGGATGATAATGCACCAATACAAGCAGTAAGACTGCGGACAGAGTGGTTTGATGAACAATCACAGGATCTGAATATTATTGAGCCATTTTGGGGTGTTTTGGAGGAGCGAGTCAGGAAACGTTTACCTCCACCTACATCATGTAGTGACCTGGCCACTCTTCTGCAGGAGGAACGGCTCGAAATCCCTCTGGCCGCCGTGCAGGACCTGTATCTGTCATTCTGAAGATGAATTGATGTTGTATTGGCTGTGAAATGAGGCCCTACACCATACAGTACTAACAAATTATTGTGGTTTAAAACCAGGGGTTTCAGTTTCATTATCCAACCCATGTACGTACCTAATCGCTGTGTGTGTGTGTAGGGGTCATGTACGTATTACATTGTGGGGACAAAATGTTATAAAATGTTTTAACAAAAAACTGTTATTGTGATGTTGTGGGGACCACCTTTTCTATCCCCATAAGAGGAAACCCAATTCTATAAAAATCTGTGTCTGCAAAGAAACAACTAAAAATGCTACAAGTCTTATATTTTGTTTAATCTTATTATTTTGTTTAGCTGGTTAAGATTGTCACTGTTGGGATAACAGTTATGCCCACAGAAATGAATGGACGGTCCCCACAAAGATATGAATACAAACGCGTGTGTGTTAATGGGACATAAGCGTAAACTTTACACAGCAGGGAGGTACAAAATACAAAGCAATTATGGCCTCAACACAAAGGAAACACTAGGGGATACAAAATGCTCATGGGAGTTTTACTTACACAAAAATGTTCTGAGGGGAGAAGGAAAGATGATTGGTTCATGGAGATAACCAATCATATTGGAGAGGAGGTGGGTCCAAGCAACTACAGTAGGCGGGACCAACCAATCAGATGTCTCCTCTAGTTGCTTGGACCCACCTCCTCTACAATCTGATTGGTTATCTCTCTGAACCAATCATTGTTTTTTCTGCTCACAGAACAAGTAAAACTGTCAAGAGCATACAAAACTGGGGTCAAGTCATGTAAAGAGTTATGGGGGGGGGGGGGTTGTTCAGATATAAGTGTGGATGAAGTGGAACATGAAAGAAAATTTTCGGTAACTGACAATAAGGCACAGGTGAAAGGAAAGTAGTAGGTCTCCCTCCCTTCCCCGATACAGTTTTAGCTTTTATGCGGCAAAATGTTATTTGGCATCCCTGCAGAGTTACCACCCCCGTAGAAGACTCATAGCTTAACTGCTGACATTGTATGATAAATGTACAGAGTTATGCATTAATTGCAGAGAGGTGTGCCATTTGAATCCAGCAAAGCTATTATTAGAAGCGCACTAAAAAAAAAAACAGATGGTACCGAAGTTGATGTCATGCTTGTTCAACAAAATCCAATCAGTGCAAAGCATTCAGCCTGGTGTATAACTCATTAATCTGAGATTATAGTACAGAAGATGTGATGTGATGGGAGATTCCTGTCTGGTGCTCAGACCCAAGTCAATGCAGTGAGAGGCCAAAGTACTCAGGACGAAGTATCTGTCGCCATCGGATGATCGTCTGAGGAGGCGGTAGTCGAGTTCCTCACAAAAACAGCCCTCTGTCCATAATCAGTGCTACATTTTTCGACGCAGTTAAGAGTAGCGGAACAAACCTAAGGTAGTTTATTTGTTTCATTTGATAATATTTTGATTGTCACGTCGTGCCAATGGGCTGACATTTATATCACAGACTGCATAACATCTGAGTGTGCAGGTAATATGCTTCACACTTGGGATTTACATAATCTGTATCCCCTGCCATCCCCAAGTAATCCCTGGCATTTTATTCCTCTAAACAGGTGAGCAGCCCCATTTAAGAAAGCTAAGATACAGAGAGACGAGGCTGTAAAACACTTTGAATGAGTGCAGATGCTCTTAGTTTGGCCTAAACTACACCACAATGTCTACCACTACAATTACTTTGGGCTTTTCAGGGCTCCCTCTGCAGCTGTCAGCCTAAGTGTAAGACATGCGTCGCCAGCCTCCTGAGAATAAACAATAAGGCCCGTTTGAAAACGAAAATGAAATCAACAAGGAAATGAATTATACTTGGTCTGGAACAGAGATTTTCATTGGTGTAAGACAATGGCCTGGAAAGCATTTACATTACAGAATATATTTATCATGGGAAAAAGGCGAAAGCATGGGAAAGTGCCTTTTATTTATGACCTTGCAGAAGCACATGTGAGATAAGTGCTCAGCACTTGTGACAGACATGCAGGCCAGTGAACTCAGAGTTCATCAGTCTCAGGATTACAAAGGCAAAATCAGATCGAGCCAATTAGACGTGTCGATAAATTTAAAATGAATATATTAATTGTCCAGGTAGGTGCTGTGGTGCAGTTGATAGCACTGCTGCCTCATATCTCTCGAGTCACCAACATGGCTCTGTGTGTGGAGTTTGCATGTTCTTCCTGTGTCATTATGGCATTGCCTAACATAGACCATATAGGTGTGAGGCGGCTCAGGGGCACGAAACAAGACCCAAGGTAGGGTGCTTATGTCGTCCTCTGAGGACCATCTGAGGAAGCGCCGGCTGAATTCCTCACAAAACAAGCCATCTGTCACGCACACCCATAATCCATGATACAGGTACCCCCTACTTTACAAACAACCGTTTTATGTCACTGTGCTTTTATGAAAGATCTACTTTAGCACCTGTTTTTGCTAACTGAAAGAAATCCAAAGAGGATTTTTACTGTTTAAGAAAAAAAGGAGAAATGCGAAAACAATGTTTAGCATTTATCAGCAAGCCAAAGATGGACCGCATATACAGCAGTGCTCCCATACAAATATAAAGGAGCAATGGTGTGTGAGTGAATGGCGTGTGAGTGAATGAAGTGTGAGTGAATGGAGTGTGAGTGAATGAAGTGTGAGTGAATGGTTTGTGAGTGAACGGTGTACGTGTGAGTGAATGAAGTGTGAGTGAACGGTGTACGTGTGAGTGAATGAAGTGTGAGTGAACGGTAGGTGAGTGAACGGTGTACGTGTGAGTGAATGGTGTGTGAGTGAATGGCGTGTGAGTGAATGAATGTGAGTGAATGAGGTGTGAATGAATGGCGTGTGAGTGAATGGCGTGTGAGTGAATGCTGTGTGAGTGAATGGCGTGTGAGTGAATGGCATGTGCCCTGTCATGGGCTGGTGCCCCATCCTGGTTGTTCCCTGCCTTGAGCCTGTACCCTTCGGAACAGACTCTGGACCCCCTGTGATTCTGAATAGGGCAAGAAGTTACAGAAAATGGATGGATGGATAGATTAAATTTCTAAAATGGTACTGGAATTTCTAGGCCAAAAGAGGAAGAGAGGGCCATTACCCTTGTATGATATTACCCTTACAAAGGCTGGAAAGATCCACTGCTCGCTTTCTGCTAAACATGCAAGATGACTGAGGCTTATGTAGATCACAAAAAGATGTGAGAACATGACTCAGACACCTGGTCTAACATTAATTCTGTCATCCATTCATTTTTCAATTGCTCATCTATTACCGGAATTAGTGCATGGTGTTTTAAAGGAATGGAATTTACAGATCACGCTTTCAGGCTGTACGGCGTTGACGGGGAGACTTTTTACACGGATGCATGCCTTAAAACGTTGCGGTACTTGTTACAGAGGCCAGCCCTTCCATATTTGTAAAAATCCATCATTATAAAAGGAGCCAGAACTCACAGGACCTGTTCAGTGAATTCTGTGCGGAGCAGGAAGCCCAGAGGAGCCACCGGCGCAGGTCTCATATTCACCCAAGAGTTTTCCTACCATTGTCACACCTGTTTTGTTGCTAAAGCTGTCCTGCTAATGGAGATATTCTTACTTTTCTTGTCCTTTTGTGCTCCTGTGTTGGTGAATATGTTTCTCTAAGTTGTTAAATAAAAGATTCTGTCAAAAAGAGAAGCTTTTTTCCTTTGATTATGTAGCATGGAAATAACAGTCGATACCCTCTACTGTAAGCATTAACAGCCTGGTTACCAAAACTGAGCATGTGTGTAACAATTGAAGGGAAATAGGATTTATTATTTATTACTATTGAACCCGCTATTGAAAAAATAAAAAAAATATATGTAATGTTTTTATGTTCTATATACAGAAGTTTCCTCCTGCCTCAATAGCTTCCAGCACCTCTTCATATTTAAAATACTATGTTAAATGTAAAATACCTGTACATATTTCATACTATTTATGAAAAGAATTTACTTAAATTTCAGGTAACAGGAACATGCACCTGGTCCAAGACCTTCCATTACTTGACGCCCTCAGATTCCTGGGACAGGCACCAGACTTACTGCCGTTTTAAACTGGACACAAGAAGAGTAATATGAGGAGAATGATTCACAATGTCGTTATAAATGTTTTATTACTTAGACTGTGAGCGGAATGTTTCTCAGTGTGAACACAAGAAATCCAAATGTGCAGACAAGAGTTCGGAGAACAGAGTAGAATATGCTTGCTTCACGTAACTCTCCACATTAAAGTTTTGAAGCAAATCCATTATTAAAAGAGGGCGATAGAGGCTGACACGCCAATCTTTGGAGCTTTCAAACCTCCCTTTGTGTTGCTTTTGTAGTTGTCTCTTGACGTGTTTCTTTTGAGCAGACTGCTATTTTCTTTTCATGAATCATGAAATAAGCATTTTGCTTTTTTCCCCCGTTGTGTTTATCACAGCTGGTTGCTCCTAAGGTCACAGTTTACCAGTCACTGTTCTCCGGATTATTCTTGAGCTTTTCATATAACTAAGGATTCATAGGAAGCAAAGGCCCTGTAAATCATTTAATTTAAATAACACAATATAGGGTTTCTTTTCTTCCCAGTGAGGTAAAATGCGTCAGCCGGTAGTAGCTAGGTAATCTGGAACACATGTAGCAATTGCCATTGTGATCACAAGAATACAGATAAATCCCAGAGTTCATACATTTTCAATGAAAAAAAAATGGAACAGAAAATTGCAGTAAAGGAAAAAAAATCTGTTCAAAGGAACAGGTAATACGAAAAAAAAAACACTGGATTGAAGCTTTGATGTAAAAAAAAAAAGTCATGTAAATATTAACATGGCCTCAGGCTAAAATGAAAAAAAAATACTGCTGCATATTTGTCTTATAAATGAGAAGCTGTTTCTCTGCAGGGCACGTGCTATTCTCATATGGAGAGTGCGGACCCGCCCTCCTTGGCCGTGAGCAGCCATGTTGTTTCCCCATCATGCCCAGTTTGACGGATTGGAAACTCTGATTGTTTATTCAAACCATAGAGTATCAGAGCTACATGGTGCCATTTACAGGGAGTCCCCGCCTTAAGAGCGTCCGATAACTCATAATTACGAACGGACTGCCATAAAGCCTATTATCTTAAAAATTCCGGTTAAACACAGCGGTTCGTAATAACGAACGCACGCGCTATTTGTGACGCTCGTGAAAACATTGCGCGACTTCAGCGGTTCGTCAGCTCGAGGTAAGTAAGTACCGTATGTAGTTACTATTATTATCACTGTATTATTATTATTATATTAATACCTACAAATTCGACATAAAGACAGACTTAGATCTCGTTTGTAACCGGTGGACTGCCGGTTGCCGATATTTATTTTTTTCGTTTATTTATGCCTATTTGTGTTTTGTTCAACAAACCTATCTTCATTGTCAACAATTTACATTGCTAAAGCCTTTACTTTCATTTCTAATTATTCAACAAAGGACTGACTTAATCTGGGCTGTTTATAAACGACATTAAACTGTTTATGTAAAAACAAACATCTTACCACGTGAATGCTGCCCTACGTAACACATATGTTGAAATGACACTGGTCCCATATCAGACAAAAAGGTTGAAACAACGTTGATCTTCAGCCTCACACTTTACATCAACATTGAATCAAGATTTTGCCACCATCAGTTTTTCAATATTGAAAATCTGACCAAAAATCAATTCAGTTTCAACGTTGATAGTTTAACACTGACCATAATTCAAAATAAAGCTTTAGGCTACCATGTTACCTGGTTTTAACATCAACATTAAAAGTACTACTTCTATTAAAACTACTCAAAATATCGAACAATCATGACTGATCCTAAAATTTAGCTAATAGACTACAGTAAAATTTTATAGGGGATGTTAAAACTGGTACTGATCATAAGCTGTTGCTCAAAACACCATACAGCACCCCAAAGTGCCAATAAGCTTTGGGCTGGACTATGAAACTGTCAGGACTGCTTCTGTTCTATTTATTGCTTCCCTGTTTGACTACTTATTCCCCAGGATAATTGTTTCAGTGTTGTTTCCTCTCCTTGTGCCTTTGTTCTTATTATTCCTGTATGTATTTGGTTTTGTAATCCCAGTTCCTATAGGTTCTAATAGCATTTGAGTCTTTGTGTCTAATGACTCTCACTGGTGTCTTGTTATCTGTGCTACCTGCCAGTGTTTGTTGTAGATTTGAGGTGTTTTCCCGCTGGTGTTCCCTGTATTTTTCCTTGTGTTTTTTTCCTGGCCTTAGGCAGCTTCCATGAAGCAGCATTTCTAAATTACCTGGGCTAACTTAAGGTAGATGTCATGATTGTCCAATAGGAATGCTCCTTACATAAAACTCTTATTGGACCATCATGACTTCCAGCTTTTTTTTTTCCCTTTCCTGTTTTATTCTTGAATAATCCATGATTTTTATAATGGTGAAAACTAGAATGTCAGAAACCACCAATACAATTATAGGGACAGGACATCAGACTGCATAGGGACAGTGTGGGAATGTACAACGAGATTATTATTTATCCATCCATTTTCCAAACCACCCATCCTTCTGGGTTGTGGAGGGGGGCTATCCCAGAAGCTATGGGCACAAGGTGGGGAACAACCCAGGATGGGGGGCCAGTCCATTGCAGGGTGCACTCACCCACCATTCACACCTATGGGCAATATAGTAACTCCAATTAGCCTCAGCTAATAAGCAGAGCACCTGGAGGAAACCCCAGGACGACACAGGAGGAACATGCAAACGCCGCACACATGTAACCCAGGCGGAGACTCAAACCCGGGTCCCAGAGGTGTGAGGCAACAGTGCTAACCACTGCACCACCATGCCGCCCCTATTGCTACTATTGATAATAAATAATAATAATAAAATGCAGACACCTCACACATAAATAGTTATATGTATGAATAAGCATCAAGTTACGTATCAAATAAATCAAATAAATTATCAAACTATTACAAGGGCAACACAAGACAAATAACCATACCCCTGTCTTGACATACAGATGTCTGTCTTATAAGCTTCATTTATTTATTTATTCCTGGGAAGAATGTAAGGGAAGTTAGAACAGTAGAAATGAAAAAGATGAATAATAATAATCTAACTAATACGACAATGGAACCACGAGGTGGTTATTATGCAGTGAGTAGACTGTTGAGGTTGCATACTACACTTCATGGCTTCTAACCTGTTAACCCAGCTAACTGAGAAATTCTGCTTCGTGGACCCCCCGTTTTTCTACTTGCCTTGTTTTTCACCCCTCATGGACCCTTTGTTGGACCCTTTGCTTCCTGTTCGTTAGTCTTTTTAATAAAATCCCTTTGCTGGAACAATGCGCACTGTGGTTCACCCCTCCCATAATGCCCCTCCACAACAGATATGAATAAAGAGATGTGTAACACATGCTTTAAAGCAGCTTTCAGAGATTGTGAAATTTAGCCTGCATCTCATTGGTTCCATTTCATCTCCACTACACCACAAAAGCACCACGCATACAAGTGACTACAAAAAAAATATATATTTTAATACACAAGATCATAAGCACATGTTTCATATTTCATTAAGCATCTTTACATATGCTGATACTCCTTTGGTTTCAATACAAAGTACAGTATATACAATATTGGTTCAGTTTCTGACATTTGGGGGAAAAAAGAAGAAAAACAGAATATTGCAAGTTAGTCCCACAAAACAAAGAAAGGCAACGTTAATTAAATCTGTCTTAGTCACTAAAGACATTCTGAAGGTATGTGTTCTGGAGGAAGTGAGATATATTCACAGCATGACCCTGTATATTGAAATTAAAATTGCACTCTTCTGAGGTGTATAAAAGTTTTGTGTCATGAATATTAAAATAATTTCCAAAAATTAACACTATTACTTTCTCCAATGAAGAACGACAATAAAACAATCACAATCATGAAATATGTTCAAATATTTATAAATATAGATATATGCTAAAATATGCATTCATATTATATCATTGTTTATAAGACACTTTTATCCAAAGCAACCTACATAGCTTACAATTTGACACATTACGCATTAATGCATTTTATATTTTACTATAGCGTTTAAACATTAGTACCAAACAGCAGAGCCTCTCCTGGAACTTCAGCCAGCTACCCTGGGGTCATCACCTAATTTTCTAAGATGTACTCTAACTGCTGCACTTATGAAGTAAACAATCAATGGAAAAATAAATAAACATTCAATGTGTGAGGTTTAGCACTAATCTTTCAACCCTTAACAGTTAAAATGGAAGTGAGTTCAAATATATTCCTTTTTCTAAACAATACTTTTTCAAAACGTACATACAACTTATATATATTTTGCGCAAATTGTAAAAAGGCTTCCCACAGCTTTTTCTTATTTAAAAACAAAGGAAAGGGAATTTAAAGGATTGTCTCCAGAAAGCAGGCTAGCTAATGAAGAAATGTTTTTTTCACAATGACATGTGAAGACATATTATAGGTCTTGTGCTATGAATGGACACTGACGCAGTCACAGCCATCGACAATAAAAACCAAAGAGCTTTTTATACTCTGGCTAACAGCATGGGGTAAACTGCAGTGTTTCCCAATTCGGTCCTCTGTGACCCATGGACTGTCCTGGGAGGGAGCAAAAATGTGGACCGACTGTGGATGCCCCAGGACTGGATTGGGATTCTCTGGGGTAAAGTATCAGCACAGTTTGTAATGAACTTTTAAAATGTCCAGAGTAAATAACAATTACTCATAATTTCATCAAAAAACTGTTACACTATGGCTCAGTGGAAAAGGATAATTAACAAGAGTGAATGAATGCAATTAAATATAAAATGTATTTTATGTAATATCTGTTGAACACTCACTGTTTTCTTTTAAAAAAAAATAAACGGAAAACAACATTACAATCTATTGTCAGGTCAATGTACAAGTAGGCCAGTGACATGTTACCTAACACATCTACTGTAGCCAGCTAAGGTGAGAAACATGACAGCATTGCAAAGCAAAACAGACAAAAAAGGTAAAGCTGCAAAACCTTAAAACATATGATACAATGACATTCATAACATACATTCTTCTTTAGGAAAAACAATGACAGTGTGCTAGAAATGGCCACGATGACTGTGTCTTTATTTACCTGAATATATTCAATAATTCAGTAGAAACAGGATGGCACAATCAATTTTATTTCTTGCTTTCCAGTATATACATTTCTTTTTTATGTCTGTCGGTGGTTTCTCTAGTTTATATTGTGTGAAAAGTAAAGCATACTTTGACATACTGTCATCTAGACAGGCACTGTCTCAGTGCCACTTTCCACAGTCCTGAACAATATTTCCTCATTAGCATTTAAATGTGTTCCGCTGAAAGGAATGATCAAACCACACAGTTTAAAAATTATATGTTTTCTTGAATAAGCAATATAAAAATGCAGCAATCCGATAGATAAATAAATAAATAAATAGACAAACAAACAAGCGGTAACACTGATTATCATAATTTGTCCTCATATTGGCCATCTGGTAAGTTTAATTAATTCAATTAAAAATAAATGGTTCAATAATGTCTAAGTATGCATGATTATCTCTTATTGTAAAACCGGACACTAGTGAACTAAAGAGGCTAATTATTTTCCCACACCATTACCTGTATTTTTTAGGGTTGTTGAAGCGGTTAAAATCATTTTCAATGTTGCTGGTGCTGCTGGCTCCATAATGGCATTGTCAACAAAGCATTACACCTCACCAGAGTCTATTTTTAACTGGGTTTAGATCTGCACACTGTCAACCTGCGCTCCACAAGAACCAAAGACAACAGCTGTGACAGGATTCCACTCCGCCAGTCTTTCAACCCAGCAGTTTATTGGAGGGATTATTAGTTTAGAGGGATTAGAATGAGAGAAACATAGCAAATAAAACTATTTATATTCACATCTCTATTAAGTCAAAATAAATTGTCAAAACGTAACTGGAAATCACCTTTTCACGTTGTCCTTCTCCATATTTCTCCCCTGAAAACTTCCATCCATCCATTCATCCATCCATCCATCCATCCATTTTCCAAAAGTAGTCCGCTTATCCTATTCAGGACTGCGGGGGTCCGGAGGCTATCCCGGGGGCTATCCCGGGGGCTATCCCGGGGGCTATCCCGGAGGCTATCCCGGGGGCTATCCCGGAGGCTATCCCGGGGGCTATCCCGGAGGCTATCCTGGGGGCTATGGGCACAAGCCCTCAAAACTTAACTTACATATATATATACAGTGAAAATTTCCCTTTGTGGAAACTGAATATATTTCAAGCCATGACAACATGATGTTGAAAAATAAAAACAGAAAAGTTCAATATAATAACTATACAAGAAATGTTTTATCTTGATCTTTTAAATTCCATTTCAATACAAAATAAAATCCCAGACAGTCACAGTGGGACCCCAAATTTACGGGTCTCCACACAACTCCTGGCAGTATCTTCAGCTGTTTTAAGGACGGAACGCTTGTTCTAGTTCTTAGCTATTTCTACAGTCCTTTGCAGCAGTGTTTCCCAATCCGGAAGCTGCCTTCCAGCTCCCTAAATTGTGGGCTGTCTGGCAGGGAGCTGGGATGGATCAAAAACATGGACCGTCTGCGGGTCCCTGAGGAGCAGATCGGGACACACTGTCATACAGCACAAACAAAAGAAATTGGGTTTTGATTATAAAGATCCATCCATTTATTTATTTTGGTTAGATAAAAATGTCAGGTAACTAATCCTCACTGGTATGTTTGGATACAGAATTTCTGTGTGCCTCCGATGGCTTCTCATTCGGAGTATGAATCATTAATATCATTAATATAGTAAGAAAAGAAAGGACTATGCTTTTCTTATCTTTAAACGAGGCCCATTTAGATCAAGACATAAAGCAGGAACACTATATTTTAATTATAGACAATGGATTTTTTTCAAGTGTTTCAAGTGTAAAAAAGGCTTGATAATTGCCAACACTGATCGCATTATTTATACACGATGCACCACTGAAATTGATTGAATGTAATTGAACACCTATTAATAAGAAGTCCGACTATGAGTATCTGCAGTGAGGGTAACGTTTTATCTTTACTTTAGCTTTGCATTTGTAATATTCTCCTTGCATAGATTTTGTCTCCTGACCCTCTCATTGTTGTGTTACTGTGGATAGTAAGACTTTAGTAAGACTCTCCTAATCATACTGGAATATTGTTTTATTGGATTGGAAGGGGTTAAGGGAGGGGATGGACAATGTTATTTGATGAGTATACCCTGTTTGTATCATAGCTGTAGTCCCTGGTTAGCGGGGTGGGGGGGGGGTGATAATGGCCGTCTCTTACACCGCTGAGGACTGCTTGATGCTGTGAAAGCTGACCCGGGTGGGCGACGTGGGGATGGACATGGCACGTGCCACCCTGGCCCGGATTGAATGCTTGTCCTGCCACCGGTGCCAGCGCTTCCGGACGGCCGACCGTACCTGTGGAGAGAGAGACGGGAAAGAGGGGCAGAGGAAGGCTGAGTGCCCGTCGCCGATTCGGGGGGTGGCACAACGAGGAGCCAGGGGCGTCAAAGCGAAGCCCACCACGGAGGAGCCAGCTGGTGAGGAAATCACACGGGAGCAGGGCCAGAACATCCCGAGTGGTCACCTCCAACTCAAAGCCGTTCCCAAAAGACTCCTGCCAGGGCTGAGCAATAATTAATACCCCGGCTGGCCTTGCACTCCTGGGACCCCGAGTGGGACAGGAAAAGGTACAATACTTTAGCAGGCATGTAAAACTGTTTTATATATATACACACACACACACAAACATATATATATATATATATATATATATATATATGACAAATAATATAGATCTTGAAACAGGGATGCTTAAATAGAATGGATGATGCAGGATGCCTTTGAAAATGTACAACCTAGAAACCCAGACAAATACAGGAAGCACATGTAAACATTCCACACACACAGCTGCTACAGCATTCAAGCTACAAGCCATATATATCTACAGAAATTCTGATATAGGCATCTGTTTCTTATTATAAACTGCGCAGAACGAGATCATAACCATTGAGACTGACTAAATAGCATCATGAAAGCATAATTTTATGGTTGAAGACACAGTTATTATTAAATGAGCCGATAAGATGCATAATTACCTGAATAGTGTGAAACTTTTTAAGCCCACAGTACGGTTTTAGTTTGTGCCTAGCTAGCTAAGACCAAATTACACGTTGAAGCACAAAGCACTTCAACAATGCTCTTCTGTGTCTGATTTTCCTATTCCCAGGTGGGGCTGCTAATCTCAAACAGTAGAAAAAAAAAGTCATAGTTAAGCCAGCTGCTGTTGGAACATTCTCCAAGCAGGTCTCCTGCCAAAAGATTTCCAGATTTCCAACTAGTGACAATTAGCTTTTTAGATAAAAATCTAAGTACCTAATCTATATGGAAAGGACATTTCAGTACTAATAAAATGAAGGTAGAAGCTAAGAGCTAAGAAAACCAGCCCATGGGCATTTATACAGGCATGTACCACCAAGAGAATCTTTGACACCGACATCTGTGTTGGTTTACAGCAGTGTTTTCAAATCCATTCCTTGGGGACCCCCAGACAGTCCACATATTTGCTCCTTCCCAGCTCCTTGCCAGACAGTCCACATTTTTGCCCTTTAGGGAGCTGGGAGGGAACAAAAACACGGACTGTCTGGGGTCCCTAAGGACCGGATTAGAAAACACTGGTCTGCAGAAATGTTCACAATAAGTAAGGGCAATAGTGGGCCCTCTCTCTACTCTCTGTTTACAAGACTGTAAACAATTACCCTAGACAAAGTCACAGGGAGCCTGGATCCTATCCCAAATAGCACAGACACAAAGTTGGGGTTACACCCTGGACAGGATGGCCAGTCATATACTGCGACCAGTTTAGAGATGCCATTCAGCCTGGTCACATGTAAGGAGAAAAGCCCACGGGATACAGGAAAAGCATTAAACTAAACACACGCAGTACAGGATGCGCTTGAACCCCTAACCTTTGGTATGTGAGAAAACAGATTTACTGCCAACATACCCATTTCACCATTTTAATGTTCGTTATTAATATTTATTTGTTTAAAATTCCATATGTAACGTGGATGGAGCACTGAAGACAGCGGCTCCAAGTCATAAAATTCCCCACTGCTAAGTCTTGCACAGACCTCTGGCAAGAAAACGCTGTATAGTTCAAACTGTGGTTCAGCGGTATTTGCGTTTGCAGCCTCCAGCCACTATTTTGGTGGTTTCTTATGCAACAGACCCTTAGAATTACCCTCACCCCTGTCCTGCCCGCATTTTCCTCCCTGTACTTACACTACCAGTCAAACGTTTTTGCACACCACAGGTTTTTACCACTTTTCTGTTTATTTCATAAACAGCAGATTTTTTATTCTTGTTAACTACTGGAAACTTCAGTGAACAACTACAGATGAAAATATAAGTCAAATAAAACAAGTTTCCTTGATAACGTGGAAAGAGTATGTAACAGTGCGTCTCTAACGTCCTGTTAACTGGTTGTGTAGTGATGGTATAGTCACATTCTAGGCTGTCCTTTAGATTGAAATACACCAGTTAACAGTTTTATCCCATGAAACAGGGCAGAATTTAATGTTCCTTGCAGAAAGAATGCTCTGCTGTTAAAACTGCTAGAGGAGGTTACTTTGATGAATCAAAGATATGACATTTACTTGCTAATAAAGTAACTCAAATGGTGAACATACTGTAAATGTATTTGTTAGAAAAGAATATTGAGCGTATGTTTAGTAAGTGTTAAGGGAGTAACATGCAAATGTAGAAAAACTTTTGACTGGAAGTGTAAGTCTGGACCCATAACAGACCCCCAATTTATTGGCAGATGATCATTGCAGTATTAATTTACACCATTAATGGAATTATAAATCGGCAAACAAGCCATCTGTCAAAAAGACAAAGAGATAATGCATAAATAAATATCCTTATTTTATGGTACAAACACAGAATTCAGTAGTTATGTGCCAGTAGTTATTTATTAAATTACTGAGTCTATAAATACGAATAGACAAACTTGACAAAGATTTCTAACACACAGCCTAACTTTATTAAAACTGAATATTAATCTATGACTGCATTTGTTTCTTTGATTGAAATTGTTTGAAAATCTGGCATACATCAGTAAAAGAACAGCACAATATTCTAGCTGCATTGATTTAAATGCTCCTGTATAAGTGGAGAAATATATTGCTGATGTTTGTAGGAAAATCAGATTTAAACAAGAACACTGGTTGTTTGGCCCTTTTATAATATAATATGGAAGATGTTTACAAGGTGCTTTGGAAAATCAACAACTGTGTCATTCATTTTACAAAGATTCAGATAAAACCGTTTCCTTTATATCTCAGAGGATATAATACTCATCTCTTCTTGGGCACACCGCTCTCACACAGATGATTTTCACAATAAAAGGAGCATAAATTCTCAGCCAGGCTATATGATTTTCCTACATTGCAATTCCGAAGCGCAAAGGGTGTGTTTACAATTATTGTCAGTAGATTTTTGTGAGAGAATGAAAGAGCGAGAGTGACAGAGACAGACAGACAGACACATAAAAATCTCATCACTCTCTAAACGGGAATAGATTTCGAGTAAGACATTGCATGCTTACCTCACTGTTTAAGAAGCAGTAGAACACTGATACAAAGAAGCCCTGGAGTTGGGACAGGAAGGCAAAAAAGAGAAGTTAATGATGTTGAAGATACAAAACATACAGCAATGGAGAAACTAACCATTAATCATGATCTTCAGTGTGAGCCTTTTATATGGAATTCCAGTACAATCTTTGTTTCACTCATTTTATCTGATCTTCATCCATGACATTTTGTGTCAGCTGGCAGTAATGATAAGGAACATCCTCAGCGTAATATAGTAAACAAAGTACAGCATACCTACAATATCATCCATCCATCCATCCTAGAGTCCACCCCAGGCAGCATAGTGCACAAGGCTAGAATACACCCTGAACGGGATGCTAGTTCTTCACTGTGTCATAAATTCATGCATCGACCACTATTTGAAATATAAGGTGGAGTTTGATTTTTTGGAAACCATCAATCTTCACTGGTTAGTTTGAATACTGGATTTTGGTTGAAATGCATTTTCTATACAAAGAGCAGAACCTTGGGTTAAGCATTGTGGGGTTGAAGTTTGAAGTTTTCACCCTTTTAAGGGAGTCCCAGGGGCTGTATTGGCTGATTAATTGGGGGGGGGGGGGGGTACAACCCTCCTACCTCCCCACAATTTACCCCATGTGTATATAAAATGTAATTAAACCATTCATTGTGGCATAGCCTAGTATTTTTATAAAGTGAAAATTGGGGCTACTGTGAGGTAGCTTACCTGAAAAGATTCCAGAAATGAGTTAAAGTATATAAATACAATCTGTGAAATTTCATCCTCTCCAGGGTTTACAAAGAACAACATGTAAGTAATGCCAAGGAGAGGCAGGAGAACCAATGTCGCTTTCACAGCTTTCCTATGGAGACACAAACATGCACATCAACGTTTTGCTCCTAATTTACTGCTGGCATCAAAAGCGTGAAGAGCTGCTAAACTGCTTGTCCTGTTAAAACGACGCCACACTTTTTCAAACACTGAATGGTAAAGGGTATCTTAAACAATGATATGTTTCATGGCTGGATATTTCATATATTAGCATTATCCCCCATAATGCATTATGGTTGTTTGCGTTTTCTGCATCACCTGTACTGTATCGTCTCCGATGTGGTGGAAGCTCTGAGCTTGGTCATGAGGATCCTCACAATGTTGAAAAGGAAAATGAAGTTGATCTGGGGAAGCGACACACAAGGAACAAGTCAGACATAGAGGCCTGCATGTATTTGAAAAGTGAACAATGGATTTCATTGAATGTCCACAAACTCCACACACAGTGGACAGACAAAATATGAGTGCCAGGTTTCTTCAGTTCTAAAAGTCTGATGGGGAGTTCCAGGTATTTATCCTGTAGTGGGGTCGTCACCTTGAAAGTGGTGATCGACACACCCTGCTTTGCAACGAGTCGTTAGGGTCACTTGGGGTGAGAGACCTTGGTTCCACCTGAGCTGAGGTGTGAACCATTCACAGGTGGTTGCCGCTCACATTTAAATTGCCTGGAAAGGGACCTCAAGACAGAGCTATAGGTGGCTGATTATTGGTGTCTTAAGGCTCCACTTCAGTTCAGTGATGGTCGTTCCAACTGGACGTAGATGGCCTCCTTTATTCTTATCTCAAACCACCTCTTCTCTGTCCAAAATGTGCACATTTGTATCCTCAAAGGAGTGTCCCTCCTCCCATGTTCTAGACGACTGAGAACCCACACAGATGAGTGTCAGGGTCTGTCCCTGTCTTGTCTGTCATCTCCCCATTTGGCCAGTAGGTGTCATTGGCCGTCCCATCATTTTTTCCTGTATTTTCTAAGCTTAACACCCTTCTTTCTTCTTTCTTGTTGTTCTCCTAGTATGTTCCCCTGTTCCCCGGGACTCCTCATGGTCTGTTTTGTTTCTAGAGTCATTCGAGTTCAGTTTCAGTAAACTGTCTGTTTCTAAGCCACTCTGTGGATTATTCCTGACCATCCTTTTGTGACAATGAGTTTCACAGGTTCAATTGCTTGACTTAAATTCTTTGGTGTCACCTTAATAAACTCATTCTATTAGAATTGTGACAGAGTGATAGTATCAACACTGTCCTGCTCCTCAATTAGATAAACATAGAAGAGAAATGTCAGTGAGAACATTAGTATTACTCATTGGCTAGTCAATTGAATGATAAGACTGTAATGAGAATAAGTTGGCAATTATGTTATTATTATTATTGAACAATGCATGATTGTTTGTTGTTTGTTGCTACTTACCAATCAAAGTTTGAGCTATTTGTGTTCATGAGAGCAAATGATCATCTCATTAGGAGCATGTGGCGGTAATGAGAGCCACTGTCCTAACTGATTACAAGGCGGATTCTTTAACAACACAATTATTATTGAGTTTTCAGCGATATTACATTTGGCTGCAGTTGAAGCTTTATAGAGTTGAATGTGAATGATCACATTTTGGTAACTGACTATTTTGAATTTTAGAAAAGTTTCGAGAGATGGCGTCACTACACTGTTGATGATGGATTATATATTACATGTATATTAAATACAGGGTTTTATAAACTTGGTATACATACTTTATACATTTAACACAAAACACTTTATACATAAAACACAAGATCTCACCAGCAATACCAGAATCATTGGACCTTGGTAAATGTAGTCTGTGTAAACGCCTGCCCTCTTTCCGAACCAGCACCTGAAATTACAGGAAGAGACGGAAATTCACCGCATTTGTCAGGGGCTGTAAAATTATTGGGGTTAAAGAGACCTAATTTACACAGTGACAGCATTGGATGTTGCATGGAATAAAGGCTGGGCACGGCTTTTGTTTTATTTAAATATTCAGTAGCACCAAATAAAGCGATGCTGGGAAAAGGCTAATGGATGTTCCACGAGTGAGACGGGCCAGTGCTGTACGAGATGCTTTTAAACACGTGCTGCTGTCCATTTTGGGTGGGTTCCTCGTCGTGATTCGCGATTATGGTGTCGGCAGAGAGGAGAGTCTTTTTTTATGGCTCAGATAATGAAACTATGATGGTGTCTTAACATAGGGCTGATATTAGCAAAGAGAAGTAAGGAGAACTTTGGGGCTTCTAACTGTAGACCCATTATTAGATATTTATATAATATGTTTATACTATTAGATATTTATACTTTATATAAAATAATATAAAAAGCATACATAACATGCACTATATGGACAAAATAACTGGGACACCTGACCATTACATCCACAGGAACTTTTATGACATCCCATTCTAAATCCACAGACGTCAGATTGGAGTTGGTCCCCCCTTTGCAGCTATAACAGCGGCCCCTCTTCTGGGAAGGCTTTCCACAAGTTTATGGAGTATGTCTGTGGGAATTTTTACCCATTCATCCTGAATAGCATTTGTGAGGTCAGGCATTGATGTTGGATGTGAAGACCTGGCTCACAATGTCTGTTCTAGTTCATCCCTAAGGTGTTCAGTGGGGCTGAGGTCAGGACTCTGTGTGGGCCAGTCAAGTTCTTACACACCAAACTCACTCAACTATGTCTTTATGGACCTTGCTTTGTGCACTGAGGCACAGTCATGTGGGATAGAAGAGGGCCTTCTCCAAACTGTTCCCACAAAGTTGGAAGCAGAAAATTGTCCAAAATGTCTGGGTATGTTAAAGCATTAAGAGTTCCCTTCACTAGCCCAGCCCCTGAAAAACATCCCCACATCATTATCCCCCCTCCACAATACAGTCAGGTAAGTAACGTTCTCCAGGCATCTGCCAAACCCAGATCCAGATCAGACCACCAGACAGAGAATTGTGATTCGTCACTCCACAGGACATGTTTCCACTGCTCCAGAACGACCCATTCTTTTGCAAATGTTTGTAATCCTGACTGCGTGGCTAGGTCCCATTGTACAGTATACCTGTGGCAATAGGTCTGAATGAAACACCTCAATTCAGTGATTAAGGGGTGTGTCCCAATACTTTTGTCCATATAGTGTAAAACAGTACTGCCCAGAAGATTTAGTCAGAAAAGATTTAAGGCTATTTATCTAGGCAGTAAGTGCATATTTGCTCACAAAAACACAATTTGACATTCCAACATATGCAAATTAACAAAAACACAATAAAAATGAAAAAAAAAAAAATCCTCTGTTCTCCAAAAAGTGATCTATATCTTGTTGCATGGCTACATAAACACCGCTTTGGTCTCCAAACCTGTCCTCAGGAGGACCTCAGTCATTCCACGTATTCATTAAACTTCACCACCAGCTCGATTACTTAATTTAATTAATTAGTTAAATAACTCAATGAGGCATTTATTAGCCAAATAAGGTGGGTTAGGGTACACGTCAAGAAATACATTGGTGTATTGGATGGTTGCAGCAAATCCTAGAGTAACTTTAGGAGAGGTTTTAAAAAGGCTAAGCTTGCACATTTTGAGAAACATAATATCATGGTTCATCACTTACATGAAGATTACACCAACATTAAACATCATTTTCTTTGACTGTCTAAGATTTTTGCACAGTAATTTATCTTCCAACCACCTCTCCAGTACAGGATTGTAGGTGTACATATATGAATATAGATTGGTGTTACATAATTGACATTATACATGTACAGTATATACTATTAGTTATGTAACACCAATCAAAAACTGTTTGTGCAATTAAAAATGTTTGTGCTGTCTGTGAAGGTGAAATAAAGGTGATTTAGAAACCTCACATGCAAAAAATGACCGGGGATTAAATAACCTTTTAATGACTAGAGTAGAAATTTGATTGTGCACAGAAATGAAACTAATGGGTGTTAAACCTGCCAATTTCTATGTTCCACAGTGAAAAGGAAGCAATTTAGAACAAATAGGCTCAGCCATATCAGGCATCGAGAGGATAGGAGATAATCAAAGGAATCAAAAGGACAGAAAGACTCACTTTTCATTATCATAATACAGCTTGCCGATGGCCCAGGCAAAAATAATTGGAAAGGGTATGCCTAAAAGCAACAAGAGGAGTCATTATTTTCCTAAGCAAAAGTTAGCCAGAAAAAAAATGTATACATACTATATATTTGAACCTGAAACAAAAAATCAGAATCATGGAATTATCATTACTCTACAATGATAATCATAACAATTTTAACACGAACACCTTTCACATATATTGTGCTTTGGTCATGTATGGATAATATGTTAATTTAAGTGCATGCAATCGTTTTCATGAACAGCCAATCACCATTTCCGACTAGTATGAGATCATATCAGCAAGAAAACGCTGCACTACCACTAGGGGCAGCGTTCAGCCTCATACTCACACCAGCCGATACAGATGAACATCCACTTGCGCAGCTTATCTGTAGAGTAGGTGAGCACTATGGCCGTGTGAAGGTAGCAGCCCTCGCCAAACATCCAGAAGAAGTTGGTGACATGGAAATAATTATACGCTGCCGTAACCAGCCGACACCAGATCTTAACAAAGGGCGAAAAGGCAAGGTTTAAAAGGCTGATCTGGTACTGCTCTGCAGTAGGAGAGTTTATTTAAAAAATCCAGGGTTCTTCAAATCTAGACCTCGATTCCAAATCCAGGCCTTGTTTTCAGTTCTCCCAGGCAGTTAGTTTAATAATTACTGATTCTGATTGGCTGGAGACAACACACCTGGCTCACAGGTAAAGGGAGGCCAGAAACTCATAAGGACCATGATTTGAGTAGCCCTGTAATAAGCTACTCCTATAAGGTTTTTTTTCATGTGTGATGTAATGATGACAGATTATTGTACATGAGGCTTCAGTGATATTCCATTGCATTCTATTATAGCTAAAAAAAAAAAAAAGAAGCACCAGAGGTTGACATCAATACCCAAGGTTGACGCTGACTTTCAAGGAAAATCTATGACCACAGTAAATATCCTTTAGGTGTCCCTGAGAGACAATGTTCGGCATCCACACAACACTCTCAGCTCCAGTTAATTTGTCTGTGTCCAGAAACAAGCCGTTTCGGGTAACCTGACCTTAAACTACATGAAGCATCAGCTGACATGACTTGCTGGGGGCAGCTGGACGCAGTGACAGTATCAGACAATCAATTGTAGCCCAACCGCATAATTTGCCATTGTTTACTGAAAATCAAAACACATTTTCATAGCTGTGATAAACAAACAGTCCCCATTTAATTCTCCCAGTGTAATTCTATGCATTTATAAAAGGGAGAATGCCAGTCTCCATTGAGAAAGATGAGATGATTAATTTTATCAGCGTGCTCCAAACAGACATCAGAAACATTTTTGTGTTCATTACCTTTGGTAATATCATGTCACGATTATGTATTTCAAAAATGAATAAACGTGTGTGCCAGAGTGTCCTTAATTATAATTTTAATTATTTGGCTAGTGGCTTCAGTAAACCAATGAAAAAAATGTCTATGGCTGTTCAGTGGCTTATGCGGGTATTATTAAAGCTTTAGAAGTGCTACTTTATGCAGGTATTATTAAAGCTTTAGAAGTGCTACTTTTTGCAGGTGTTATTAAAGCTTTAGAAGTGCTATTTAAAGCAGGTATTATTAAAGCTCTAGAAGTGCTACTTAACGCAGGTATTATTAAAGCTTTAGAAGTGCTACTTTCGGCAATGTATCTGTCTTATTTATTTATTGCATAATGTCTTCCTTTGAATATATATGCTTCCAGGTTGTTGTCCCTGGACTTTAGTTTTCTTTCATAAAAAAGTATTATTGATCAAATGCTAAAACAATGTTTATTGGTTGAAGTTATAAGAGTAATAGCAAAAAAAAGATTAAAATCAGTTTAGGAATTAGAAGTTTTTTGAACCCTACTGCTGAATTGGCTTTTAAATCTTACTCTGCATCTTCCAGTATTTAAGTAACAAATTTGTCCCTGTGTTTGTTTCATTATCACTGTGCACATCTGGGTCGGAGTGACACTCACCACGTTGCTCTCGTGGACCTTTGGGTTCATGGTGAGTTGGACGATGAACCAGGTCGCGTTGCGTAAGATGAAGGCGCTGATGAGGTTCCAATGAATGATGTTCCTCAGGCAGCGGATGCTCCTGTCCACAGAGAGAGAAAGGGCATAGCGAGACTCTCAGTGTACAAAACACATGTCCACTAGTTTAAGGGTTCTTGGTGTGGTTGTTATAGAAGATTCCTATTTATTCTTTTCAACTGTACCAGGTCTTTGAGAGGACAGGCCTCATTATTCAAGATAGAGTACAGCTTAGACAGCATTCTTCCATCCACCACTTATTCCAAGGAGTCCCAATACAGAGGAAACTTCCTTCAAAAGTTGGTTTCACTTACCAGCCCCCTTCACCTTAGAGTTACCCTAGCGCTGAACAACATGATGCCAGCTATGACTGGTAAAACTGTCTAAGACTGCAGGGGCAAGAGGTAAGGTAGGGGCAATCCCTAGTGAGGTAGGGGCAAGAGTCCCTGGGTAAGGTAGGGGCAATCCCTAGTGAGGTAGGGGCAAGAGTCCCTGGGTAAGGTAGGGGCAGACACACGGTGAGGCAGGGGCAAGAGTCCTCAGTGAGGTAGGGACAAGTTGCCTGTGAGGCAGGGGCAAGAGTTCCCTGTGAGGTAGGGGCTAGAGTTCCCTGTGAGGCAGGGGCAAGAGTTCCCTGTGAGGTAGGGGCTAGAGTTGCCTGTAAGGTAGGGGCTAGAGTTCCCTGTGAGGTAGGGGCTAGAGTTCCCTGTGAGGTAGGGGCTAGAGTTGCCTGTGAGGTAGGGGCTAGAGTTGCCTGTGAGGTAGGGGCTAGAGTTCCCTGTGATGTAGGGGCTAGAGTTGCCTGTGATGTAGGGGCTAGAGTTGCCTGT
>JAODJW010000045.1:12636280-12649566 GCA_026777045.1 Hyperopisus bebe
GTGACTGTGCCCTGTGATGGGTTGGTGCCCCATCCTGGGTTGTTCCCTGCTTTGTGCCCTGTGATGGGTTGGCGCCCCATCCTGGGTTGTTCCCTGCTTTGTGCCCTGTGATGGGTTGGCACCCCATCCTGGGTTGTTCCCTGCCTTGCACCCGTAGGCTCTGGACCCCCATCACACAGAATAGGACAAGCGGTTAGAGAAAATGGACGGATGGATGGATATATCTATCCAATAACGCACCCAGGAATCATAGTGTGGGTGGGCTGGGAGAAAATGAGGTGGGTCAGTCCCATAACAATTTACTTAGCAACAAAATCACACTACAGACTCAGGCACATATTTTTTTAATCAGTTTTTAAATGACTCTCGGCATTACTAAGACCAAATGAACAGTACATTTCCTCTAAATGATCTCATCAGACACAATCGCTTTATTATACTGTGATTGCTGAACGTATGGGCCTGAGTCCCTCTGGGGGGGTCCAGGACCACCCAGCCCCGACCATGCCGGGGGTGCAGAAACTTATCTGTTCAGGGTGTCACAGGTCACAAGACCAGGATAAACCCAGGATGAGTTCATAACCCAAAGATAAAAAATAATTGAACTGTGATTTGGTGATTTGATTTTGATTTGATAGTTCAATAATAGTGTTACAGTGTTAGAAGGAAGCCACAAATATATATATCGCCTCAATTAGCCACAAATTATTAGCAAAACAGATCATTTCAATTTAACCTTGAATGGTGGACTGATTGGTGGGAATACATTGCTGTGCTTGTTAATCAACGTTCACCAGGACATAATGCTTATAATTCCACTTAAGCCTAATATTATGGACAGTTCTATGCTTCCAACTTTGTATGAACAGTTTGAGGAAGGAACTCTTTTCTGTTCCAGCATGACTGTGCCCCAGTGCACAAAGCGAGGTCCATAAAGACATGGTTGGGTGAGTTTGGTGTGGAAGAACTTGACTGGCTCAAACAGGATGATGAACGACAAAGGAGATTGAAAGCCAGGCCGTTATGGTATTTGAAGCCGATTGTTTCTTTTATTTTGTTTCATACTGGCCAGATCAGTATTGAAACTCAATGTACTCCTTCAATGCATTTGTCAGACCAAATGAAACGTTTCCATTGATGTATGTCAACAACTCAGTAGATTAAGACGAGAATAATAAGGACAATGCTACAGTAGATGTTTAGGTTTTGGCTTTGATTTTAGGTACAATAGTAATCAAGTTGTTATAAATCTGAAGTGGGTTTGGTTACAGACACGGCAGCACAGATCACAGGGACCAAACCATATTTATTTTGGTCTGCTCAGTGGGAACAGCTTATCTACATAAGATGTTTCGCTTTACTTTGCTTTGATCAAAGAGGTAGTCCTTAATCAGTTTTCATTTCCCACGCTCCCCTGAGTGATATGTAAAGTTACTCTCAAAATCAACATGCTGTGATGTCGGAGTATAACGACTCAGTCCCAGCTTTATATACACAACATACCCCCCAAGAAAAACTCACATATCCTTCACATCCTTCATAAAATCCAACGTGACTGAACGATAAACATAATCAGAGTCATGAAAGGTCAACCTTAGAAATGCACAGGAGTTGTTCCACTTCATTCGCAGTTGCTGTTTCGTTCTAACCTCTGAGCGCCAGCACATGGGGAAACCAGACTCACACTAAGGTTTGAGAAGCAGGCGATCTTACCTGTGATGTTTCCGGTGAAGAGGAGCAAAGCTTCACAGGTAATGTCTGCTTCGGCTCCAAATACTGTGGTCATCAAGATTGACAATACCTGGGTGAATCAAGATCGAAAACAATAAGACAAAAAATAAGCAATATAGCACTTCATTGTTCTGCCGTACTGTACATCTCCGACCTGTTTAGATGGCGGAGGTAAGAACTTCTTATATTCATTTATTTACATGAAAATTTATAGGTATTGCTTTACAATAAAGCTTCCTTTTTCCAGTTTAGTAACTCATGAATAAAAATAAAACTGTTATAACTTGCTCATAATCGTTTAATAATGATTTACATAATACTACAACCTAATTAGTAACCTGATTATAAACCATTCAGAAACCCTTTATAAGGGTAGTCTTATTGTAAAGTGATGCAGCATTACATACAGCTCTGGAAAAAATTAAGAGACCACTCTATATATATATATATTTTTATTGCGTTTTTAAATCCTGGTTTAATCCTGATTTAATCCTGGTTCTGCTGGCAGTTGGCTATACTGAGCAGCAGGCTGCTTCCAGGCTCAATGTTCCTAAGACAGCAGTACACAGGAATAAGGTGAAGCAGGAGACACTGGGAATGACCAGAAACCAGCCAGGTAGAGGGCAGAAGTGACTTTCTAATGCCAGAGATGACCATCAACTTATCCGGCAGTGCCTCATAAATCAGAGGATGACCTCAAATGACCTTCATAAAGGATGGGAAACATTAAGTGTGAAGTGCACTGCTAGGACAGTTCATATCAGGCTCCTAGAAGCAGGACTGAAGACCCATAAAGCAAGGAAGAAGCCCTTCAGTGAGAAGCAGGGAAGAGCCAGGCTGGAGTTTGCAAAATATATATATATATTATTCACAGATGCATACCCATAAAATGAGAAATGAGTGAAACAAAGAATTGTGCGGTGGTCTCTTATTTTTTCCAGAGCTGTATAAAAACACAATATGAGAAATACTCCTTAAAGAAAACCAATAAATCAAAAGCCATATATGGAACTAATTATTTATTCATACAAAAAAGAACCAAGATAACCAGGTGGTCAAAAATAGGGTTGCGCAAGGGGCAACTATTCAGGTTTGTTCAGGACAGTGGGATATGCGCTAAAATCTTTACACTCCACAAATAGACAAGGGTGTTAGTCTTAAACCCTTCCCCAAATGTTCTCATGCAAATTGTTCCAAACTCAGTTTGCAACCCACATTTTAGAATGACTTTCAGGTGGAAAAATATATATATAAATATATATATATAAATAAGGAAAAATGGGTCATTCAAAAACAAGGAAAAGAAACAAACACAGTTCTAAAATTTCTTCACATATCATGTTAAACTTCATAAGTATGCTATGATGCATCTAAATGTACTTCACAAGCAGGGACATCTTACATATATTAGTCTACAAAAAAAAAATAGTACTAATAAATCAGGTTTTGTCATCTCTGAAGATTCATTCATGATTTTTTGATATTTACTATTTGGCCAAGGCAAAACAAACAAACATACAAACACTGAGTAACAGTTGTGTATCCAAATGTAAAGAAGAGAAAGATGATTGTTGTTTTGTTTCACTAAGTAACTTTAAATAACAATGCTAACTAACCACTGCATGTGGGTTTTAAGCGACAGTATCTGTCTATGGCTGTTTGCAAGACCCGACTCTTTCGTTTAGCTTGTTTGTCTTTGTCACGGTAAACACGTTCCACTACAGGTAAGAGACCTCGAGAGCTGCCGCCAGTGTGACAGCACCGATGACAAGATGTCATCCGCGTTGCTGATGCGACAACAAATCATATATATATGGTCTGAAACATCATGTTATCTGCAGAGCAGGAGACAGCAAAACAGGAAATAAAAGGCTTCACTTAAATTTCAACCGTAATTTTCCATTTTAAACCCCCTGCAGATATTTGAAAATGACCCCGAGAGTTCCCCAGTATTCTTCAGTATTTAGAAATAAATTCACAGAACAATTGGTACCTGGGTGTAATTTTTTGTCTTTATTATAGTGATGTAATGATTTCTTTTAGAACAGAGGATAATTCAAACAAATTTGCCATTTTAATTCACCTCTGTATTATCAGCGTTTGTTCTTTCCTGAAATTTCTTCTTCCCGAAAGTGGAAGTCACCTGCTATTTGTTTTTTTTTTTTTTTTTTGTTAATTGCTGGATTAATTGTTGACAGAGCAACACCTGGGGACTCAATAGAAGAGAGGACTGTATCGGGGATGAGAAAGACTGCTTGCCTGTTTCAAATCTTAATTACATCGGTAAGTGGTATTTTTTGAATTTCTCTTTATGGCAGTTTGTTTCATTGTGTTTATCAGTCGATGCTGGTTACAGTAAACATAGACATTGAGCAGATGTAACAGGTGGTGCAGTGGGGAACACTATTGCTTCACACCTCTAGGATTGGTCGGGGGTCATATTTCTGCGCTTGTTTGTCTATTTGCCCTGCATTGTAGTGGTAGCCCATTAAAGGCACACCCCTTTAATTTTACCTTAACCCGCATATCCCCTGGTGCCAGACCCCCCGCCCCCCCCCCAGGTGTCTTGCTTGTGCCTGAGGACATCGCTGATCTCTAAGCCCCCAACCAGACGCGCTCATTTCCCGACTGTGCACAGGTCGCTGACTGAATAAACTCACACACGATGCTTGTTCCATTTGCACATGGCAAAACAAAAGAGGTCTCACTAAGCAGACCAAACCATTTTTTGCATTATAGGGAGGGAAAGTAGAATTGTTATCAACCACCGTATCAAGGAAAATCAGGAAGATAAAAGTACCAAGCTTTTATGTGATTCACAAGTACTACATTAAGTTTTCACAAATATGTAATTTTTGACAAATGACTCCAATAGATTATTTAAAGGCTAGAGGGTCCTTTTGAGCCCCCCGTGACAGCTGACCTGCGGGGACCCACACACCCACACATTCTATGACCAATTGAAAATCGTCTTGCAACCCGCTAGGTGAGAATCACTGGCCTACAATCAAGCCCCCTTGCGGCCCTGACTAGGACATCTGGGGAGAATTAGTGGGCTTAATAGATTTGGTTTAAAGTATACTTTGCATGTTAAAAATCCATGCTTGGATTCATACAGTGGCTGTTGGTGCCCAACCTGACTGGTGCAATTTAGGGAGGCAACTTGTGCAACTTTTAACTGCTTCACAGCTTAGTTCCCATCCAGTAACTACATCACAAGAAAGTGAGACCATATGTTCACAGGCCCAAACGGAGAGAAAATCATTACTGCTAGATCGTGCAAGATGCAAGGTGCAGGACAGAAATCGAGGCAACTGACATTATGCACTTGCTTTCATTATTTCCACTTCATACCTTTATCCTCTGAACTGCATATTTATAGTTAAAAGGTGGTCTATTTAGTGCATTTGATCAAAAAGCAATATTAAAGTGTCCTATCTTCATCTGACCAGCTTGCCAACTTTTTCATTTGACAATATAAAACTGAGTGGCGAACAGTGAAAAATAGGAAACATACGATTTACAGGTATGTATTAATCACCTGTTTAATTCAAGTGAAAAGAACAAGCAGATTTATGACTTCTGAATACTGATCTACAGCATGACTGTAACTGAGCATGGATATAAGTTTGGGAGCAGAAGCTGGTGGATAATGAAATAACACAGACTGTCGTAGGACAGCAGTGGCCAATCTTATCCGCAAAGGGCCGGTGTGTATGCAGGTTTTTATTCAGACGAATATTTAACATCAAATTTTATTTTTAGATTTTAAAAAATGACCGAGATCTGAACCTCAGTGACCTCATCACTGGCTAAGCCCCTGGTTACACCTTACGCCCCCCCCCAGCCAAACTGAACGCCAGTGCCAGACTCATCTCAGCTTGGCAAATTGTACCACCAGGATTCTGCGGATTATTGACATTCCATCATTTTTAATTCTCTCTGCTTTATCGAGCAGTTCACTTGGGGAGCCCCTAGCCATGTCAGCATAGCCCCCTCCCCAGAGAAGTTAATCCGCCCCTCCTCTCTGCATTTGCTGGCCTTTTTTCATATTGAGACTACCCTACAGGGAGGGGGAAAAAAGCTGACCTTGGTTTTTGTGGCCAACACATATGTGGATTAAATTAGGGGGGGTGCCAGAGAGGATTCGAGCTTGACTCTCTCCCACAAAGGGCCCGTACACAAAATATAGAAGATATCAAGCCTCAGATATATAAATATACACATATAAAAGAAACTTCCCATGCTAAGCCTACGAAAAGGAAAGTTTGGGCCACAAAAATATCATTAGGAGCCGCAGGTTCTCTTTCCCACATGGCTGGATTTTTTCTAGCCGGGATTATTGCAGCTCAGGAGCGGCTTGGTGTGTTGCGCGTGGCTCAAACACAAAGCAGCCACTATTGCAATATTGGCATAGACACGTTAAAGACAGCTGCCATCTGTTTTATGACTTTTCATCAAGTCTGACAAATTTCAACAAATTTTCTCATTCAGGGAAAGTCATTCAGGGAAAAAATAGGTTTATCCATGCATCAAACACTTAAAATTTGCCTTACGTCATCTTACATAAATAAGAATATTTTTAAACTGGACAAAATTGAAGTGTGCAGTTGGTGTCTTGCCTCAATAGAAGTGCATACAACAGCTTTTATTGCTAACATTTCAATTTCCTGCGATGGCTGTGAATGCTAAAGATCGGGCGTTTACGAAGGGGAGCGAGGAGGAGGAGAAAGGTGCTTCTTCCTTTCCTGATGGGCTTATCCCTCGATCTTCGATTCCATAATCTTTACCGTGCTTCTGAAGAGGAAGCAGAGATGTATGCAAAGAAATCTACTATCTAGCAGTTCAGCACATCAATATAAACAGACATCTCTCGAAACGCCATTAATGTTCTCCAAGGGCACTGCCGGGTATGGGTCGCTACTCGCCAGTACCCAGCACTGGTATCTCTGTATTTCTCTTCAGAATACTCGGAATCTTTCGTGCATACCATCACCTCTCACAATCTGCTGGAAGTGAATAACAAGCAGAACACTGACACCTGTTTCCCCAACGTCCAGCACTGCCCAAGGACACTATTAAGGTTTGACAAATCACACCGTAATCAGCTCACTGCTGGGCAGTGAGGAGACTCCAGGCTTTAAACAGCGACTACCATGTCTGAGGAAAGCTCTCTACACATTCTTCAGCTTTTCTCTGCATCCAGGGACTAGGAAAGAGGGCGAGAGAGAAGTCTATCGATGGGCCCACTTCCACTTACCAGTATGAAAATCAACCAATATGCCTCCCGTACTGGTTTCATTCAGGTAGACCATCACTGCAGGGACATGGGAACTAGGAGATACAGGGGAGACGCGGAACCCCACAATTTGGATTGAAATGGCTACATTGTGTACCCCACAAATATCAAACTCTCTTGTACGCTGGTGCATCGTTGAATGTTTCAGCTGTGCTATGGGGAGAAATCCCCATGGTGATCTTTGGGGGGGGGGGGGGGGGGCGGAGTTGGTAAAAATCTGGACTGGTTAATGTCATCTTAATGTCAGCCTAATGCGCTGCAACATTTATAGGACTGGGGTAAATACCATAATTTTAAAGCCCTTATTACTCTGTGACAGATGTGCTATGAAGCAGACCACATGGGCTGGTAAGTGATCGTTTTCTACTGGGGGAGGGCTGTCATCTAATGCGAACGCTCTACTGTGTTAATCCTCTGCACGGCACCAAGATCATACAAAACAAAAACAAGAGTGTACAACTGCAGGGAATAAATGATGGTTATGCAGGGTTGAAAGAAAAGCAAAAACAACTTGTGTAAAAATATCACTCTCTCCAAGTCACCTCTGGCTCCATTTTCACGCTGTAACAAAAATTCTAATTTGAGACTGTCGTATCACCGTTTGTCTGTTTTAACGAGAATTATATTTTTTTTTATTGCTTTGAACTGTAAAGGATGAGGCACTGGAGCTCATCTGCTTTTTTCATCTTTCTAGAGAAAAACGATCTGAGAGAAATGCAGAATATTCCAGAAAAAAAACCTTTACAGTGTAACTATAGTGACAAATGACCAGGGTCAGATGACGTGTATTTTACATTACATAAATCTCAAGATGAGAAAAACAAAACTTTTGTGAAAACTTCACTTTTTTCACAATTGGAGTCTGATTTAGGTTGTTAGGGATACACAGCACCAGGTAAATATCTAGACACAACTGCTCTAAATGCATTTTAGCTATGATACTCATGTTATAGTAGTCAAGGCAATGAAGCAATACATATCAAATATTCAACGACCAACCTTCGAGAATTTTCTCAAACTGTAGATTCTCCCAGACAGCCCCTTTGCCTTTGAGGACAGCATTGCAGACTCTTGGCATTCGTTCAGCCAGCTGCTTCTCCAACAGTACTGAAGGAGTTTCCACAACGTCTGAGCACGAGTTGGCTACCTTGCTCTTACTCTTCGATCCGACTCATCCCAAAGCAACTCTATAGGGTTTATATTGTGGGATTCTATACTCATCTATACTCCTGGGGATAAGCGTGTCTGAATACTGTTAGATTCTGAAAATCCCCCCTCCCTGTGTTTCTGGCCATACTACTCCTATAGAGAAACCACGTCCTGTTCCTTCATGTCAGGTGAAGCACGTGAGGAAGACAGCACATAAAAAACAATCCTTCCATTACTATTGTCAGTGTTTATAGCTCTGAATGTTTACTGCTAACTTTAATTTGTGAAGAGCAAGCAGGTGTTAACCAGGTGCTCAATAAAATGTATTCTCAAACCAGCAGGCATGTGTAGCGTGTAGAACCATGTTCTAAATGCCACTAAGATGATGGTCCTCAACTTCACTGGAGGCAAAGTTGACAACCACAACAACTGAGTTGACAGCCACAACAAAACATTGCAAGAGACATGAAACGATGGTACCCATGGCCAAGTCGTATCTAGGCTACAGCGAATCATATCTAGAGTATCCCGAACAGAACCTTCAATCAATTCCGAAGTACTTCTGGAATCTAGCAGGAATTGATTCCAAACCTCTTCTCAAGACTTGTACAACGTAACAAACTTGGGTTCCATCATCTTCGTCTTCTTGTTCACCTTCACGTGGTGTTTTATTTCCTCTACTAAACTGACAACAAATGACTGCACTGCTCTCCTCTCCAACACCAACACGAACGTAAGTTAATGCATCAAAGCCTGATATTCCCCAAATACCCTTCGCGAAAGGTCCGATTTAAATTTTTCATCCAGTTTGGGACTGAGAGCTTATGCTATAAAGTGATTTAGTCACCTAAGCTTTGAACTGCCAGAGATAACTCAGAAATTCAAAAGAAGGACCTGGATTTGGACAAGTAAATAACGGAAAACAGCAGTGACAACGATGACAATGATGCATTCAACTGGTACTGACAGATATTTTTTCTCATTGTGCCAAAAATGAAACAGCTATTCATTCACCGACCTCCTGTTTTTGCAGGAACACGTAGAGAACTGCTGCATGGCACTGATTACAAGTATAAGTAACACAGGTTGAGTTTGTCAATACTTTTAGGAAAACTCTTTGATCCTTGTTCAGCCACGATGACGGCAATGAATTACGACGTGCCTCTGATACTTTCCACTCTTACTACATAATTAAAGCGTAATTATATCGTCGTATATTTGTATCGTTGAGCAGGATTGTTTATTCTTGGCTACTTTAAAGATGTTCTCAAGGTGCCGAATTAAAGGATAAATGTGATTATGTTCAGCTCAGGCTGGATTTTTATTCGGGATTCTTAAGTGTGATGAGAATATGAGGTTAATTCAGTACCCAGGCTGAACTGTTTCTGACGTTCGCCGCTGGTGATGGAAGCAGTGTTTTGGAAATGGTTCGAATTACGCATTTGGTGTGAAGGCCGCAAAACGAACTGGGCTGAAGGACAATACTTTTGAACATAGTTATGTAACTAATCACCGTCTTCTGTGCGTAGTCTATAGACTGACGTTTATTGAAGGCCTTTCGACCTTGCTGGCTAATGCTTGCTGCTAAGCGGGGAAGGTCGTACAGTGCAAGCAGTTGCTCAGAAATAAAGAACTTAAGGAAAATCCAACTGCTGCTGAAAATGGTATCAAATTTCCACCAGCGTTTTTGTTGTAGTAATTTGCTCACTGTTCTCACATTATAATTAAAAAATAATAAAATGACGCAAGCAGCATATATGATGAAATGTGGCATAAGTCCTGAGACTCGCATTTCATCCCATTTGCACCCCCGCCTTGTACCCGTTACTTACTGGGATAGGCTCAAGGCACCCAGTCGATGTCAATCAGGGGTACATTTCCCAAAAATCTCCCATTAGCCTAATTACTTAGTTGGACCAATTTGGTTGCACAGTATGTAAGCTGCTAACAGCGGACAACGCACCCCAGGATGCGTAATTGGACGTTAGATTATGTGCAGTAATATACAAAAGAAACACACTAACTGAATTTATTTAAGCACGATTTTCTGTTAATCACAAAACCTTCTCTAACATTCCTTAATGTCGCTCCAATAAAAAAAGAAAAAACAATCTGTAAAGAAATTTGAGATCGCCTTTGATATCTAGCGATTGTGTATCCTTTCCTCTTTGAAATGGCACATAAAAGTTAGCTGGATCTTTTGCTTGGGTGGTTATCTGAGCAGAAGTACCAGCAGGGAACAAACTGCATCTCTCTGTGGGACTGTTAATGTCTGCAGAACACATTCAATTTTCCCTTTAATTGTATTCATCCTTAGAAGGAAAAGCGTGTCAACATCTGTCCTGTTCATTCTCAGCGTCACAGAATCCAATAAACTGAACAAATTCACTGGAGTCAATTAACTGCATAGCCAACTGATCCAACAAGGTGGCAGGTAAAGAGTCATTTTTGAGATTTGAAACATATTGGGTGGAAAACATCGATTTACAGCTGAACTGTCCAAAGTGAATCAAAGCAATACAGTAGAATACAGTTCATATCCTGACCATGATGATGTCATATGTCACATAGTAGATTAGTGCGGAAAAGCATAGATTTATACCAAAGAAACATGAAGCCTGACCATAACTTGGAAACAGACACACTGAGTATTAAGAGACTGCAGCACAGCTGACGGCGTCGGTGCAGCGCAGACACTGCAACACAGCAAAGCACAGATGGGATATAAGAGCAGGATGCTCGTCTCCATAGGAGCAACCCAATAAATTAGCCATGGTCTGCCTCTCCTCCACACCATGTCCCTAATGCTGCATATGCGCCGCATGGCAAAGCCGACCAATGAGATGGCAGACCGTACCATTAATGCAAGATGTAGGGGTGGAAAGAGCGTCCCGTCTCCTGTATACCCCTCCTGAACTTAGATCATGTTGATGATTTCTCACTTGCACTTAAATTACCATAAATTGATTCGGTGGGTGAGAGTAACATTATAAATGTCTCAGTTTCTTTAGTATGGATTACTTCTCTCTCAAGGGGAAATTGTTCTTCACAGTATATTTATCAGCCATATGATTACAATGTGCCTGAATTTTAATGGTCTGCTAATGAAGTCGTGGCAAAAGCTTGCTAGTTATAGCAAATTATTTAAAAGAAACTGCATTACGGTTTTGTTTTCTTTTACTATTTATGCACAATCCCTGTTGGAAAATTTCGAAAGGCTTTGAAGTCTTGCAGCAATTTAGAAGGCAAGTACAACTTTTATAAAATTCTCCTTTGATTGCATAAGACAAGGATCTGAGGATAACCCTACTATTGTGTTTCTAAGAAGTAGGAACGCTCGTTACCCATTTCAGGGGCCTGGGTGTATTTGTCTGTGCTGTTTCAGTTTCAGTTCGATTTAGTATCCTTTGGGTCTGGCCTTACAGGATCTCCCCCCCACGATTCTTTTTTTTTTTAATTTTTTTTAACGGCCACATAGCAGCAGAGACATGAAAAGGAGCTCTGCCAAGTGAGAGACTGCCCCCCTGTCACGCCACTGCGTTTCCAAAGGATGCTGGTTCGTTATTCTTTACCGTTATTCTGGCATTGCTTCCTATGGAAGCCATAACATTAGTGCACGGTGACACAATATAAATGACCCTCATAGAGACTTAATGCATTATTAGGAAACAAGTGAAATTAAGTAATAATTTGCATCATAGTATTCATGTACACCAGGGGTCACCAACCTTTTTGAAACTGAGAGCTACTTCACAGGTACTGAGCCATACGAAGGGCTACCAGTTTGAAACGCCCTCCTAAACTTATCTAAACTTCATGTATAATAAACATGTTTTAAATGCTTTTTTTTAGATAGTCATTTTCAAATCTATATAAATGCAAATGTGATTAAAGAAGAATAGCAACAGGACAAAATTAAATTTTAGACGCTGTTCACTGGTGAGTTGTGCTATTGAGATCCTTGGGGGCATCCGTATCATGTCATTTAATCATACAACTAATATACACATGATCATTGTACACATTAATTTGTTGTTGCTACACAATTGCGTCTTCTGCATCTCCTTCAGTCACAGCCCTGCATGGATGAAGGCCAGAGCAGATTGTGTTTGGCACCTTGAGTTCTTAGAAAGTACCTGCTAACATCCCAGCTCATTTAGGGGTATTAGAAGTAAAACATGCTCCACGCAGGATCATCTTGTAATCCGTGCATGGATACTAGCAGCCAAGCGGAACTACTCCACAGTTAGCGCGTGCAAGCGGAGCCTATCCCGGAAGCAACGTACGGGCACAGGGCAGGGAATAATCTAGGGATGGGTGTCAACCCACCACGGCCATGATTAAATTGTTGAAATGATTTTTATAGCGAGTCACCAAAAAGAAATGGAAACATCAAAAAGGCAACAGGTGGAGCCGTGATTATGACGTGCATAAGGTTTGCTGCAGCGTGAAAAATCAATTTACTTGATTTGGTGTCTTTGAGTATAGTTATAATTTGACTAGCGCGTAGATGTGTTTCTGACATTTAAAGGAAGTCTTATCAAAACTTATATTGACGTTGTACGGCATGGTTCGTAAAAAAAACATTGTGAGAAAAACCCACTAGCCAGACTGCTAATTAGCAGGTCTACAGGTGCGCGTGAAAATCTTTTAATGGATGTGAGCACTTTGAATGTTTCCACATCTCTTCACATGTTCACGGGTAATTAGACCCACTTGGCTTAATTTGCCACGAGTACGTTATCGGTCTGGCTTTATTTTTTCCGCAAATATAAGATTATCACTGGATTAGAATATATGTTTCCGGTATTAATATTGTAACACCTACATAACTTGGGAATCCAACAACAATGGCAAAAAAATGTAAGATTGTTGTCAGATTGCTTATTGATAATTCTGTCAAATTTACGTAATCGTTCATTAATAATATACAGTCTCCATTATAAATAATTTGGTAATAAGATCTAAACGGTACGGAGTTTTAATTATATAGAAGACTGTGAAAAATCTTCACAAAAACTGAAGTCAAACACTGTAAATTAATGCATGACGTTAACGTTCTTTTTTTTCTCCAACATTCTAGAGATAATAAAACTGACACGTATGA
>JAODJW010000045.1:12687753-12714545 GCA_026777045.1 Hyperopisus bebe
GTTTCCCTCAAGCTGAAGGGGTAGAGCTGTAGTTCCCTTAAGCTGAAGGGTAGAGCTGCAGTTTCCCTCAAGCTGAAGGGGTAGAGCTGTAGTTCCCTTAAGCTGAAGGGTAGAGCTGCAGTTTCCCTCAAGCTGAAGGGGTAGAGCTGTAGTTCCCTTAAGCTGAAGGGTAGAGCTGCAGTTTCCCTCAAGCTGAAAGGCTTGATGTAGGAAGATGAGCAGATGGCTACCTCTCTCTGGCTTGTTTCCTGAGCTTCACTAGACCAGTGGTAAGTATTTATGGCTCAGTACAAAGCTGTTTGTACAGTCCTCTATAGTCTAAAACAAATAAATCAGTCCTACTAATTACATCATATCATAATATATCTATATATATATATATATATATATGCCATTTTTCTGATAGTGTACAGTGTACTTTTTGCAGTGTTGTCCATTGCATTTCTGTGTGTGTGTGTTTGCGTTTGTTAAAATTACTGTTGGGCTTTTATAGCTTAACAGTTGCTTTAGGTTACAATTGAAACATCATCAAGCCCACAGACAGTAGATTCATTTTTAGACTGTAGATTTATGAGTGAACTGGGCTTCAGTCCCATTGTGTTGTAAAGCAGTGTTTCCCAATCTGGTCCTCAGAGACCCACAGACAGTCCATGTTTTGGCCCTCTTACCCAAACGGCCTAACCCTACCCCAGCCCTCAGCTATCTTGGTGACACCTTTTCATGCCTGGAAATAGCCATAAACATTATAATGCTAGCTTCAGTTAGCTAACCCTAATTTGGGGACTGAGGGTGACACAACAAGCTGTTGGAAAATATGAAATATGCTATTAAATTTTGCTAAATTTAATAGGAAGCAAAAATACAGTCTGTCTGTCAGAGGGAGCAAAAACTTGGACCCAAGGCCTGGAAAATGCCCAGTGCAACCACAGAAGCTTAATGTGGTAACTTATCGGTGACATACTATGGAACTTTTATGGCAAAGTTAGTGATAATGGAAAAATTGCTTGAACTGGATGTAATCCACAGATAGGGGGCGATGGAGATCTCCCCTCTCATCTGGTGTCTAGCCATTGGTCAAAAACAGAAGGAGAGAAGTAAATTAGCAAAAATGTTATGAGTGTTACATGGTTATTTTTTTGGTAACACTGAATGGTTAATCATGGTGGTTCATACATATTATGAAGTTACTATATTTGTTCATGTTTTGTACTTACAATTTGTTAAAGTGTTAAATGTGTTTTTGTAAAGTGTCCTTGAGTGTATAAAAGGTGCTATATAAATCAAACTTATTAAAAATTATTATTATTATTATTATTATTATTATTATTATTATTATTATTAAGCTACTTCAAAAAAATAAAATAAGAAAACAAAGACTCACACCCAAGACCCTTAAACTGTTTAGCGTGACATAAGCCCTGATGATCAAAGATGGACCCAAATGTAACTGCAGAGTTTGGTAGGAAACACTTCAAATAATTCAAAACAGTCAGGGTAAAAGGCGAAAATTCTTTCTACCTAGATGGGAAAGTGTGTTTGTAAATGTTTTCCAGGAGCAAAAGCAATAAATAAATACCAGTCATGGAGCATGAAATTGAATACTCTCTGCAATACCATGGATGGTGCAGATTCTGTTTCTTTTTTTGTCCACATAAAATTATGAGCAATTGATTCATGCCGCCTGATTTGAGGAGAATGTAGCATCGGACTCCAAAGCAGGCAGAGGGGCAGAGATAAGGAAGTTCCTGAAATTGGAACTGAGGCTGAGAGTGTTGGAATTCTGATGGCTGTGCCCTGGTAATACATGCCAATGCGATTATAAAAATGAGACATTATTGATATTTAAGTTGTGGACTTAACTAGAGATGTGATACAGGAGAACATTCTTGATCCCAGCCATTACTGTGCTCTTACAATGAGTTAGTTATTAATAAGTACTGTAATTCTATATTTTAAAACTATTTGAAAAAACTGTTTGTAACAATTTAAAAGGCACGTGGGCCTTTCACTGATCTTTAAATGACACATTGAAAGCCTGCAATTACATCCCTGAAAAACCATCTGAAACCAACAGAGGATAGTGACTGAAGTTAAAGTGTGGATTTGTTGATATAATCAGAGAATTATGCAAATCTGAGGTTTGAGAATTATCATGCCAAAGTTTAAATTGGAACAACGTTCAGTTCCCATGAAGATGCAATCATTCAGGAAGCCATTAGATTTTGAATTAATGAAGAAAGTATGAAAAACAGCTTTGAGGAGTGACAGGCAGAAATTACGAGTCCCAGGAGTGATGAAACTTTGTTTTTAGAAATTGTGTTATTTAAAAAAAAAAAAAGCCAAACAATCATAAAAATGTTTATCATAAGGGATGGAAGATATCTCATCATTATGGGAAAAGGACATAAGAATCTCAACAATATCCATTTTTAAAGCTGATTTTGGGAAATTTCAATTTTTCAGAGATCGGTGGCTTTGTTATTAGGAAGTAGCATATTTCTGTTTGTGAGTCTTTATTGTACCTTGGTGCCAGGAGGGAAAAATGAGTGAAAATTGTTTAAAAGGTGCAGAACAGAAAGTGAATCTGCAGAATTTGAGTGTCCTGCGTACTAGGACATTTTTGGTTATGATGAAACTTAAAGCAGCTGAGCTCTAAAGTATAACTTGGGAAATTTGATAAGGGGTAAGATGGAGCAGTACAGAGAGATAATGCCGGGGTTTCAAATTAAATGGGCCAGATCAATCAGGATATTGTATCAGCTGCAGGACACCAAAAGAACACCAAAATTTTAAAGCAATGAACACAGGAATATGGCGGCACCCTAAACTGCATCCAAACATGCTGTCAGATCCAGACAGGCTGATCCAATCCAATCACTGCTCCAGGGATTGAAACATATTAGGAACTGGATATAGATGGAGGACAGGTAAAGCTCCAATGAGATACAGGTAAAGCTCCAATGAGATACAGGTAAAGCTCTAATGAGATACAGGTAAAGCTCCAATGAGATGCAGGTAAAGCTCCAATGAGATGCAGGTAAAGCTCCAATGAGATGCAGGTAAAGCTCCAATAAGAGCTGCAGCTGAAACTAAGAAGGATAAGGATCTGAGCTGTTCATGGCCGTGTCCCAGTTCAGGAGCTTCTAAGGCTGCATTTGAACGGCAAATGTGTCACAGTGGTGCGACGTGGCTGTCCCATTTCGAAGTCTGCTTCAAGTCTGGCCTAGAAATGCATCCTTGTTCTCCGTGCAAGGAAGGATACACCTGAACTGTGTCCAAATTCAGGGGCTGCAGCCTTTGGAGGATGTGGTCTGCGAAGGCGTAGCCTTTGTACGCTGCGTTCTTTGAAGGTCTCACGGAAAGCGTTGCCAAATGGAACAGTCTGGCTCTCACCAGCAGTTCCGGCGTTTCCCCCCAAGTCACGAATCGCTGCTCCTATTACCTAGCCGGAACACGCCCACTGTACCTCTGAATCTTGGGATATGTTGGGCTGCGAAGGATCCATTGGGTGGATTCTTCATGACTCAGCAAAAAGAGGTTGCACTACTAGACCGTATTTGAAGAAGCTTTCGAAGTGAGACAGCTTTGGTGCACCGTTGTGACACATTCAGTCTTTGAATTCAGCCCCTGAATTTGAACACAGCCCTAATAGATCCTGATAGATCAACATATCCCAAGATTCATTGCGCAGAGATAAAGTGGGTGTGGCCTATCTAGGTGATAGGAACAACTGGTGATGCAAATACAAATTATGAAGGAATTATCTGTAAGCCAGACTGTGCCATTTCACGTTTTGGTCCAACGTTTGAAGGATGCAGCGCCTGAATTGGGACACAGCTCATGAAGCGATTTTGAACATATCCTGGGTGTATAATTGTTGTAAGAGTTCAAGGGCCAGTATTCAGCTTTGACTGCATACCTTCATTCCTATATGCATTGCATTCCTTTATGACAATCATACTTATCACTCTCTTCAAGTTGTAAAGATTTATCTCGTCTTAATTTCCCCATTGTCACTCCGCATAAATGACACATAATCATTCTGATGAGCTGAATGACTTTGAACAGTGGGACAATTTCCTAAATTAAGCAACTCAACAGGTTTCCTGGGAAATGAAATAAAGTTAATCTTTCTGTAAGCAAGATGAATAAAGCAAATGATTTATAACTCACAAAAGGCATTTCCTTAGAAGAAAGGTCATGAACAATGATAGAGGGGGAAATAACTGAATGTACTGAAGGATCCAATTTGCAGCCTTATCACTGATAATTATATTATCAGGCTTGTTTTCTTTCACTGGAAAAAAATGAATAGCAGATATCAGTTCCTTTCATTTCGAAAATTAATTTAGCTCTCTATTTTTTGCCAAACTGAAAAGACTGTTAAATGATCAATGACAAACACACCCTGCAGTCACACGCATGCATTGTTTATTCTGAATAGTATCCTGTGAAAGGATCGACGGAATAGATGCTAGATTACTGAAATGGTATCTTGCATCAAAGTTATTGAACTGTAAGTTCTTCTGTTGCAGGGGGTTTAATGATGTGGTTTTCTCATTAGTGTTGACTACAGAATTAGTCTCCACTCTGCTAAGTTTAATTTAGAAAAGCTAATGCCTTTGAGTAATGGAACACATTTTGAATCATGATATACAGTAGAAGTATCCTGAGTGTAAATGATATCACTATATTGTGAAAATGTTAATGTTCACTGGAACCAGGATAGCTTCATGTGGACCTTGCTGTTCACGAAAAAATAATTTAAATTCGGAGTTATCAATATACATTAAAGGGTTATTTATTTGGATAAAAGGATATTTCATTCTTCTGTGTTCATTTGAAATCCTCTAGGTTATATTTTGCTTAAAGGGCTAAAGAGCATTGAAAAGGCCTGGATAAAAGGATATTTCATTCTTCTGTGTTCATTTGAAATCCTCTAGGTTATATTTTGCTTAAAGGGCTAAAGAACATTGAAAAGGCCAGAGTGACCTATACATTTTAATCCAGTTAAACGTAAGTTCAACATGAACCAAAACAGACCACAGTGGCTGATTTTTACCAGCATGGAGCAGGTGGGGGGGTTGGGGATGGACTGTCGGCTTATTGCAATCGACTCGGAAGGTCTTAACAACTGACCCGTCAATCACGATTGACCGGTTGGTGACTACTGCATTATATATCGCATATCCATGTGATATAATATGGAATGTTGTGAGAGATTCCAGAATTGTATCTGCTTTCAGCATTAATATTATCCAAAGTCACATTTGTATCCAGTCAGTTATATTGACAATGTATAGTAAACATCCTTCAGTGGCAGCTTCTCCTAATGCAGTGGTTTTAGATATGAGCATTAATAACCCTTTTTTAATCTTTGTTGCGCTGCTTGTTTTTCGGTGCTTTTGTCGTGCTGGTTCAGTAATGTTGCAATACAAAGGCAACAGCAACCTTTGTTTCTCAGTTAATGATCCTAGTTGTGTTGAATAGACTCTTTGCCCGTATTACCTATGGATATCAAGGCCTGTATGCCGGCCGGAGACGTACGGTAGAAGTAGTCTTTCCATTCATGGACTTGATCTCCACTGTAGGTGGCCATTTTAAACGTGCGTAAGGAGCTCTGCTTTCTGGACTTTGTGCCAAAAAACTTGGATGGCGGACGATGACTGAAAGGAAGTAGCATTCTGTACGGGGGGTTCTGTCATGACTTCGGAGCTTCTAGGGACAGGATCCAGGCCAACACCAAGACCTTGTAGTAGATATTCGGGTGGAAGATGGGTGGAGGTATAGTGGAAGACATTGTGAGATAGTTTCATTAGCATTAATAGTACTAATCTCATGTTAATTTATCATTGATGAATAGTGATGTTTCATCTCAAGCCGTTGCTGTATTTGTTACTATATCTTTTAATTCTGTAAAGATTTGTGAACGACTGAAGGAACAAGTAATGAATAACATGGGAAATACTGATCTCCTGTTTGTTCATCATTAATGTATCTTGGTGCATCTTATCTGAAGTAGCAGCTGTGTTTGTTCATGATTTGTTCAGAATTCGTACTTCAGTATGAACCGAGTTATTGCTGTGTATTTGTGCCCCGTCAAGTACATTTTTTACATTTTTATTTTATTTTAACCAATTTTTTAAAAAATGACAATGGTTTTTTTTAAATGTTACAGTGCACTTTGTGCTTCCATGTTCATTTAATTGGATTACATCAGATGGTATTTATCTTGGACTCCTCTGAATGGGTGTGTTTTCAGTGCCAGTTTCTCTGTTTTGTAATAATATATGTTTATCTTGCAGTCATATAATGATTTGGAAAAAAATAATGAAATTTTAAAAAGTCTGCCGAAGATGAGCACGGGGTGGGCGTTTTCCGAAAGACATTTGCTGGTCCTCAGAACGCAGTGTTTCTCAGCTCATCTCGCCCAGGCATACTATAAGAGCCAGATGCTGTATTTCGGAAATAACATCATTCTCAGAAATCACTGGACGAATTTTAGGATGCAGTGTGAGTATTGATCCAATGTTGGGCTGATTAGGGATCCTGAAGTGATTCAAGGACATGAAAGCTGGATCTGTTGAGTGTGAGTCATTCACCGCCTAACTAGGTCAGAAGACACTGCCCTGGCTTAGCGTTCAAACAGCAAATCCCCCTTGTAGTTCACTTTTTGATGCTTAAAGGTCCTTTAATCATGACTCTGTTCTTGCTTTTAAAGGCTTTCCCCCCCTTCGAAATATATCTGAGTTAGCACAAATATACAGTATATTTTTGTGTTTTCCTTAGAGTAATACTGATATGGGATGTAAAATAACCACTTATTATCTACATTGGGTAGCACTTTACCTTAGGGGGGCAGAAGTAACTTAGTAACTACCTAGTTACTACTCAAGTACAAATCATGAACATATAAAATAACATATGAAACATTTCTGGTTAATTAATGCAGAGTAAGAGTAAGTAAGTAAGAGTAGGAGTGTACTACTACATTATTTGTGCACTAAAGTAACGTGCTACCTTTAAATAGTGATCTTCAGTGCGTCAGTGAGTTTAAAAAAAGTTACATTATTTGGAAGATGGTAACATATGGTAACTATCGACAATGAGTAATGGGATCATATGGTCCTGTAAGTAGTAGGTTCAGAAATTTAAATGTTACTCTTTATGAGCTATTTTTATATGCTCATAAAGCATTTATGATGCTTATCGACATTTCAGTAGAGCACACAATGTATTTCTGCTCTACCAGCTTTCCTGCTCCACCACTGGGGGTGCATAAATAAATGCACCCCAATGACCCATGTATTTTATTGTTACATTTTGAATCACTTTATAATTTTAACTTTCAAATAAATGAGAGACATTGAGAATGAAGCTGAAGCAGAGGCTGAAGACACGTCGTTATTGAAATGTGAATCGAGATGGTACAGCACACGCTAAAATCCAGCCACATATTCTTATGACATGAAGCAACCATCTTCACACAAATCACATAAACAGACTCACATTAGATGAAATTCCTTTTAAAAGTGTACCAATCCATGTATATTTGAATAATTTTTGCTTTTTCTTTAGCTAAATAAAATCCGACACACATCGCTCTTGTAAACTCAGCCCAGCCCCGTAAGAGAGTGTTGCTGCATCTACAAAATATCCTGGCAGGTATCGGTAGCTGTTGTCCCTTACTGAATCAGTAATTTCTGAACATAATATGGTTTCGCCTCTCTTTCAGTGGATCCTGAGTCAGCATTACCTTAAGTATTGCATTAGAGGTTCCCATATTTTCTCTGGAGGTTTGGTGTTTTATCAACTAGGTTAAATTACATTGAATCAGGCCGTGCTTGCAGCGGGATTACATGTAACTTATTTTGGAATTTACCCGGAAACATGAAATGCAATTTTCTGATTGGCTGAATGGCATTTTTTCCTCTTCTCATTTGCTAACGCATGTTATTCTGACCCTGAGTTTTGCCTCAGCTTCAAACCTATCTCTCTCTGGACTGTCACAGAATTTGACTCAGCATTTAGGATAGTCCCCAGTTAAACCGATACTAATTGTATTCTATACCACTTTACTTAAGAAAACCCATTATGATGTCCCATTAAGTAAGCCTAGATCACCTGGTGGCTATTTTCAGAACCACACTATTATATCTTCTGAATTGATGACTTGAATGGATAAAACGACAACCTCATTATAGCTGAAGTCTAAGGCATTGTTTCTTCACCTGGTCCGCAGGGACCCACAGACGACCCATGTTTTTGCTACCGGTAGCAGAATTGCACACAGGCAGCACCGGGAATGAGGCAGGGGGACACACTGAATGGGATGGATAATGAATTTATAGCCTTTTCTGTAGGCAGTCTAACAAAACCATGATAGGCATCAGAAGACTGGGCTTCCCAGTCCCTAGACCAGTGTTTCCCAACCCAGTCCTGGGACCCCCCACACACACAGTCCACATTTTGCTCCTGAAAAAACGTTAAATAAAAAAACACGTAGCAGAAGTTCAAAACTTCCAGTGGATCTGAAAAAGCTTCCTGTAGTCATGCATATATAATTATATATTTGCTTTACTCTAGCCGCCTACATGTATAACTGTACAAAACTTAATCTTCTGGCCTTTTATCCCACTATTCTCTATCATTATTACTTGTTCACAGTTTTGAGAATTTATGAATATTGATGGTTGAGACTATTATTGCAAAATGGGTGCCATTGGTTTTCCTGTGCGGTTATTAATCTTCTTGTCATTTTGTTTCCTACTTGTACAACTGGGTCACACTTTATCTGGCGTTTCTGCGGCAAATGAACATACTGTTACTTCAGCGGTTTCTCTCCATTATTTTTGAAATGGCACATTGCTGTCGGAGGTATTCAGCCTACCTCCATGCAGAACTAATTAACTCGTTAAAAATGAATGAGGGCAGTTGGGTGGCCTGGGAGTTTGGAAAGCTGAGATTGCTCCTGGTTAAGTACAAGTGTAAAGTGACTTAATTGAACCCACGCTGATAAATGGAATGGAGTAAGGTGTCTTTTAGAGTATTCCACAAGGAACAAATTGGTTTAATAGGTAGGTACTTGTAACAGAAATGGCACTATTTTATTTTTAATTCACACTGATTTCATACATTTTCTCTCTCTCTCCCTCTCTCTCTCCCACTCTCTCCCAATCTCCCACTCTCTCCCTCTGTCTCTCTCTCTCCCTCTCTCTTTCTCTCCCTCTCTATCTCTGTCTCTCTCTCTATCACAAACATTTATATAGTATGCAGAGTGGCTAGAGTCTATACCAGGCATAACTGGGTACAACCCTTGAGTGAGATACCCAATCACAGTAGGACACACACACACACAAAGAATTGCACACTATGGACAATCTGAAGACACCAGCTCTCCTAAACACATGTTTTTGGATAATGGGGGGGGACCAGTGTATCAGTAATTTCACACAGACATATTCATAGCTGGTGGTGGAAACTGAACAAACTTTAACACCACATTCGTTCATTCATCTTACCATTACCATCTGTAAGAAAACTGTGATAAATTATTTTGACAATGGATGAGCCATCCTCTGTGATTCCCTACAAAGTGGCAACATAATGCTTATTGTTGAAAAGAAACAGCCATTTATCATACCAATGTTAACAGAATTCACTGACATTCAAACAGGGGCTGTCGCTTCTCTAAGATCCCTCTCACCATTTGCACTGCAGCACTTTAATAAGCATGTTTGTCTCAATAACAACTGGATCTTAAAGCAATTAGTATCATTGTCCAGGCTGTTTTGTATAACCTCATCTGCTTTGTTAGTGAGGCCGTCTTCATTGTTACTGCCTTTTATTGAATGAATTTAATACACTTACACATGCAAAAGGCAGATAAAAGAGGAACAATTACATGGCGTTCCACCCTTAAACATACGTAAGGGAAGTAATAATATTCATCGAGACAGAGTATATACCAGCAATTCTCAAACCTCGGGTCACGACCCCAAATTTGTGTCACAGCAAGTTCTGAAAGGCAGAGTTGGAAATGTAAGCATTTTCCCAGCCCCAATCCTAGAATTAACCTAAATAAACAGGTTTTGGGCCTGCAACTGCTTAGCGCAAAATGAGTGACCAGTCAACCAATCCAAGAAGCCAAACCACAGATTAATTTAAAATTCACTGGCACATCCAATCAGATTTATGTATTACGCATTGATTTCCATAAACTGCAAGTGCACTGCCCACTGGATTATAATGTTAATTTAAACCTATACATAATAAAGGGTCGTGACTGAGCTACCACAGTAAAAATTGGGTCGCAGTGCAAAAAAAGGTTGAGAACTGCTAGTATACATATCACATATCTTCATTATAAGATGCCAAAGAATTTATGACAATGTTTTCAATTGTCCCCACTTGTCATCAGTCAGCTTCAGCAGCCGGTAACACACTGATGCTTAGTATGTGCTTGTTCATTTCTTCTACACCTGGAAACAAACGTGAAGCAGGAACTGTACATATTTAGTGACCTTACATCCTCCAGGTTCTGCAAGTGATGTGCACTTTGCTTTAGTACTGAATAATTAGTGAGCATATAATGAAAGGACAAAGCCTGTTACAGTATGTCTTTCCAAGTCTTATTTGATAAGCATCCTCCTCCCAAAATCAAGACAAGCTGCATACAAATAATCCAAAGGGAATTCCGTAAGGTCCTGAAATTCCAGCTTTAAGCCATAAAATCTATCTATTTTATGGTCAAATTACTGAATTCCAAATTTTCCCCCTAGGTAAAATCGAACAATAAATAACATGGTAACACAAGAATTGTGTCATAAAAACAAACAGAAAATGAAAGTGGTGATGATAGTGTGCGGATAAGCAAAAGTATAATCTACAGTAACCTTTTATCTTGTCCATAGTAGCATAATGACATATGGGAACTGTTTTCGAAACCTTTCGATTCAAGTGCTGATGTGTGGTGTAGTCCGAGAGATAGGAGGCTGTATTTGATGAAAATGTCCTGGTGATGGCCTGGGCAGTGTTTTCTAGATAGTACAAATTCAGATAGTAGTGCCGCAAGTTCAGGTCCAGATATTACAAATCCAGACCAAGATTTTGTTTCAACCAAGTAGTTGAGTATAAAGAGTCACAGTCACAAAATACTCAACTGGTTGGTTGAAACAAAATCTTGGTTTGGATTTGTACTGTCTGGACCTGAACTTTCCACCTCTGCTCTGCACCCAACTTTGACTATGTCATAGGGAGATCTCCATGCCCTCACTCCAACACTCTCCAGCCATGATTTATAATGAGATTTAAAAGTACAGCTAAAGTTCACAAACAGAATGGAGGTACAAGTAAAAGTATCAAGGTGCTACAGGGAGGTGCAGAGTCAGATTGATGATATTGAAAACTTGTTAGCTCTGTATGTAGAAATACTTGGGGTACGACACCTCCAGATGGCCACTTTTTTGAAGGTCTGCAGTGATGAATAGTTCTTCAGGATGAGCATATTTGCGACTAATGATGTCATAGAGTTCACCCAACGCAGTGTGGGTGTTTCCATGAGGTGGAACTTAGACAATATTCATAAACACAGAAGAATGCGCCCTCTGTAGGTAGAATGGGCAGCAGCAGATCCCCAGGCATTACAAATCCATCTGTTCACCACATATTGCTTTATAAGAAAGCGTACAAAGCACAGCATTTCCTCCTGTGTCTCTGTGAGGGTGATCTGAGATCATCCCATTTGTTTCCAGCAATGGAACATTGTTCCAGAAAAATGCTGGGCTGTGGAGGTCAGTATCTTCTGTTTCATTTTTACCTGTAGTTGCATTTTCTCACAGTCTGGTTGTTCCCAGCTGCATCATAGACTTTAAAGCCCCCAGTGTCTGCTGTTTGCCAGTTGCTCGCTGAGAAAACCTGTAATGGAACCATAGTAAAGATTATCAGCAGATTCCATGAGCCCTTCAGTGAAAAAGTCACTGAGGTATTAATTGACAGTCGTTTGATTAAAACCTTCAGGAAATGGCTCGAAAGCAGAAAACAGGCCCATATAACTTAACAATCTAGCTGGGTCCTTTCAGAAATGAATCATCACATAAAAACTTTCCTATATCTTATTCAGTCCCAATGCTTATAGTTAAAATTAATGCGTAAGTGTGTGTCTTTGCATGGTGGGCTAGTATTACCAGCAGATGGAAGACATTTTTCTTTGTAAAATATGGCTACAGCATTAAGTTAGCATGTCAGTGATTGGACCTCTTTACCAAATAAATGTCAGGAAGTAGATATTAAGAATATTTTGCATTGATCAGTGTAAATAATACCACACTCTTCACAACCATGTTTCCTCTCATGTCAAAGTGATTGTTGAGTCATGATCGATGTTTAAGAAAAACATTAGAAAACAACCTGTCGTTACTCTTATCTAATGGTCTCCCACTTATTGTTCGTCCTGAGGACTATTGACAGATGTGCACATGCACAAAGTCTAGTGTTCGCTTTTAACATTTTAATGGTTGATCATACCAATGTGAATGCATCAAAGTGAGACTGTAATTAACTAACAATCAATATTTCAAGATCCATTGAATCTGAGTATTGAATCAGGTATTTTCTGTCCTGTCCATTGGTTTTAAAGGGGAAATCACCATGAATGATATCTGCGATATGATATCGGATATCTGGATTCTATAATCTGAGAGGAGTTTACCGGTAGAATACACACTCTTGTGCTGAAAGGCAAATCCAACCTATTGTGGTGTCTTGTCATTCTGCTCCTTTTGCCCCTGGAATGTATGTTCCGGAAGATTCTAAATTATAAGCTGCTCCACCTGAGGTCGGATTTATACATAAACTTGGATCAGTGTTGTAGTGTCATTTGACTGTGACCAGGCATCTCTGCACAGTGCCACAAATTGGTGACACTCCGGAACCAGCAGGAATATTTTGATCCCCCAGTGTTGAACAACTTCATAGTTTTGTCACGCCCCTGCGCCATTTGCTGCATGCAGATCCAGTCTGTCCTGTAATCAGTGCTTAACTCTCCTCCACAGCACCATGTAAGTCGAAGCACCAAAAATTTTAAATAGAGATGTTTTGAGAGGTTTAAGAACAGATACCAGCTGGTCTCTCTACTTTCAGACAGAAAACCTGTCAGGAAGGAGAGTGTGACTCAGAATTAGGGAAAAAATAACTAACATTGGGGAAAAAATGGAGGGAGCAGCAAAAATAAATGCTTCATCCTTAGTGATGTCAAGACAAGGAAATATGATTTAATCTATATGTTTCTCTTCTCACCAACTATCAAAAGCTAAGATCGTTTCTTAAGATGCTGCTTGTAATTTCATTGTTCCTTGGGCAGATCAATCTACAAGAAAATGACACAAGTTTTTATTTAAGATTCCCAGAGAGCAAAGTTATTATTTTAAGAGCCAATGTCTAAAGATTGTGATCCATTGGTGTAAGAAATAGTTACAGTGTGAATCGGAGAGTTCATTGTACGGTGTAGGCGTTTTTGTAGCCAAATTTTTTTTTAACAGATAAAAAAAGATGACAATAATAGGATGATGACATCATCTAGTCCTGTGGCGTCAACCAAAGGTGTCACAGAAGGCCAATGCAGAGGACATACCAGTAATGGGCAGAGATCTATGGTTCTATATCACTGCTCTGCCCAAATCAGCACCATGGACAGGACCTGAGTGCATGACTCACTCGTGGTTGGTTTGCTTCCAGCTGTATCAGATCGCTTAATGAGCAGGGGACCTACAAGGCTGGAAATGCCTGGGGAAGAGAATAGTCTGAAGGCAGGTGAGATGACATGTGTCGGTCTTCAAGAGAGACGACCTCAATGCGGCGTGTGAAAGCCGAAAGTCACTCCCAGGACCCAGCTGACAGATATTCCCCAACCATGAAGATGCCGAGAACTCAGAGATGTTCGCTTTTTGTTCGGATTACATTTTCTTCCATCGCTTTGGGCCGCTCATGGTGTGGCACAGGAAGGGTTTTCACATCACATCGCAAATGCAGCTAAGAATCATCAGTCTGCTCCGGCATGTCTCATAAATAATATATGACAGTGCATCGTATCGGCAGGGTAATTCGGAATCACCAGTTTACCTTAATTGCTTTTTTTTTTTTTTTTAAACTGTAGGAGGAACATCACAGAAATGCAAGCAATTTTGCTGCCACATTTCACATTTCAGTTTGCTAATTGGTTTTTTTTTTTTTTTTACAAGTGACATGGCCTGCATTCATTCCGTATAGGAAAAATGACTCTCAGTTTTTAAATTCTCTGTTTTACTGTATTCAATATACAACCAGCTTAGGATATAAAGGCATGCAACAAAATTGCTGTTATTTTTGTTGATGTGTAAATGCTTCCCTTACATGGAAACTTTATGTGGGTGGGAATCATTAGATTCTGTGACTGTATATCATTTGGAATGTAAAATCACCCCTAATTATCTGAACTGTTTGCCTTTTCATATCTGGGACTAGATAGCAAACTCTATAGAAGAATAAATGGTATTTATAAAGACATGATACAAAATATACATTTATAACAAACCTACTATAAACTACAGGAAATGTTTAACATACTGTATCCTCATGTATCTTTCACACAGACATTTCCTTTATATTAAGTGTCATTTTTTTACTGACTCATTCTGTTCTGTTCTTGCCATTTTGCTATCAATTGCAATTGTAGCTGTTGTCTTCCGGATAATAAACACAAATGTTTGGTGTTTTATGTTATTGCAAAGGTGTTACTAATTAAAAAGCACCCAGTGAGGCTGCTTGGCAATGCAATCTTTTTAACTCAGAACAGCTCCTTTGAGTACTATAATGGGGGGTTCAAAACATTACGACTTGAAATTAACGTTTTACTTAAAACTACGGATTGTTTCTTATGTAAAATATAACAATGTAATATTTGTATTGTTATGGTTTCCTGCTTTTTCAACTCAGTGATTCAAAATCAGTGTCGGGGCTCATCGAAGATTGACCTGGAATTACTGGTAGTCGTACGGAACATAAAGAAACGCAGGAAGGGCCAAGGGGCCTGCGACTGGCAGCCAGGACGCCGACGGAAGAGGCCGCAGCAGGGATCAGCAGGGCAAAGGCATGTTCGAGGCGGAAGCCACATAGGTGGGTGAGGCCCACAACATGCCAGCCAGTATGCCAAGAAGGAAAAAAATCGGGGGCAGATGCCAGGGCCGTGACGGAAGGGGCTTGGATGCCTGGCGTCATCGAGGCAGTCAGGGCCTGTGCTGTCTCAGCCAGGACACAGCAGGGTCCGGCGCCAAAGCAGAGAACCACAAAAGGTACCAAGCAGGGCAGGCGGCACGGAGGGAGAGCCAGGGGATGCTGCGGGTCCCAAGCAGAAGGCACGAGCTGGGAGGCGGGAGCCTCTGGCAGCGGAGGGCGAGGCGAGGCGAGGCGAGGCACGAGCTGAAAGCCCGGACACTGAGAGTAGGTAGCGCCGTTCTTGACAGGTCTGTGCGTTATTTATGGGCTTGGCTTTAGGGTGAAAATGAAAAACTTTGAACCGTCACTGTCCCTGTCAGACCAAGACAGCCAGGGGAAGGGTCGTGGGCATCCCAAGTGGGGCAAAGTCAAGTGAGAAGAACATTTATTTCCCTCACCTTTGTTTGCAGCTCCACAGCCCGTCTTCCATTACCGCCTTTCCCGAGGCCTATCACCCATGTTATTTTCTAATGTATTTTCTGTTGTGCTGAAGCCATAGTCTGTTCAGTCCTTTCACACCAACCTGCCATTTTATCAAATTCCCATTCCGTCTCAGAAGAGTTTCAGCCCTTTGTTAGCACGACATGTTTAATAAGCCCTCTGTTAGCACGACGTGTTTAATAAGCCCTCTGTTAGCACGACGTGTTTAATAAGCCCTCTGTTAGCGCGACGTGTTTAATAGCCCTCTGTTAGCACGACGTGTTTAATAGCCCTCTGTTAGCACGACGTGTTTAATAAGCCCTCTGTTAGCGCGACGTGTTTAATAAGCCCTCTGTTAGCGCGACGTGTTTAATAAGCCCTCTGTTAGCACGACATGTTTAATAAGCCCTCTGTTAGCACGACATGTTTAATAAGCCCTTTGTTAGCACGACATGTTTAATAAGCCCTCTGTTAGCACGACATGTTTAATAAGCCCTTTGTTAGCACGACATGTTTTAACTGTGTGCTTAACCATAACTGATGTGCAGGCCGTCTACCGAGTTAAGAACGGAGAACTAGTACTTACAAAGTAACTGCCATAAAGCCTATAATATTAAAAATTTGAGTCAAATACAATAGTTCGTAATAACGAACACACACGCTATTTGTAGCACTCATGAGAACAGTGTGGTTCGCCGACTCGAGGTACAGTAAGTTCTGTATGTAGTTACTTTTAATATTAATATATAACTACTATTATTATGTACTGAATTATTATTTTTCAACTTTCCTACGAACTCGACTAAAAGACAGACTTAGGGAGCAGAAATTTTCGTAACCTGAGGACTGTCTATATAGTTTAAGTGATATGACATTGATTTTTCACCTTAACATTGGCCATCATAAATACTGGGATCATGATATTGCTTCTTTGCTGTGCACTTTTAGTATTTTTAACTTCCACAGGGCCATCTTTTGCACATTCATTTATATAATTGGAAACGAGCTCGTTTTGGCAAGAGTTTCGTCCCCACAGCCCTAGCTGCACTTAACTTGTCACATTAACCTTGTACCCATCAAATCCCCACTAGTAATTGTGAGCATATTGTGTGTATATGTTTATGTGTGTCATTTTACGTATCTATCTGTCTCTCTAAACAACCAGAATATGGCTGTTCATTTCTCCCACACACCGATGATTGTATTGTGACATGCAATGTTATAAATAGTCCTCCGAATGTGCTTCAGGAGGTGATGGGTAATCTTTCAGCAAGAGAAGGAGCAAGTTTTTGGGGTATTTTTAGTGATTCATCTTTTTCATTTTACCAAGCCGGGGAAAAACGGTGTGAGAGATGCTCAGGAGAGTAAAATACTTGCATGTGCTGGCAGATGCAGCATCTCTACATCATCTTTATTTTTATCCCAAAACTGCTGTTGTGCTATTTACACACGGAGTCGAAATTTGTGTTACATCTGGATTTTTGGAAAGAAAATGCCTCTGAGATTCAAATAACAGAGAAGTTATTTACCAGCAGAGTTGGGTAATTCAGGTCCAGGGTGTAAAAGTCCAGATCGGGATTTTGATTCAACCAACCAGTTGAGTACTCTGTGACTGTGACTCTTTATGCTCGAGTGATGAGTCAAAACAAAATCCCGGTCTGGATTTACTCTCAGTACCTGAATTACCCAACTCTGTTTACCAGTAAGTATGTTTCATACCTGGAAAGCCAATTGTTTTTGCTCCTAATTTTTTTTTTTTTTATTATTTGATGCAGGCAATCTGACGCACTTAGCCGTCCGCTACTAAGGTTATTTTGAATGCAAAATTATTGTAATTCATGAGTGTTTGGTTTCAGAGCAGCTCTGGTGCTTTGCTTTGTTCATACATCTCGACACTAACACTCACTTCACGCTCCGCATATGTAATAGAAATATTCCCAAACCATCTGCTGAATTAAAGTTCAGATTTTCTGGTCTTTTCATTAAGCACTTCTGCAGCATTGCAGATCCTCAATTTATCTGGGAACCAATTAAGGTTCAGTTCTCAGATGAGCTGGTCTTTAGTAGCATGCCGGCACCTTTATTATAAGGGAATTACACTAAAGGTCACCCCAGCAAAACTATCGCGATGTTGCAGAATTTTCTAGATAGACTTCACTTTGAGTGACGTCTGCACTAAATCAGAGGACGCAGGACGCCCCCCCCCCATTTGCGATTTCATTTAAGATGGCATTTTTAAAATTTTTATTAGGCCGAGGCTGTTTGTTTTGTGAAATTGCTCGTTTTGATTGAAATGAAAAAAGGGCAGCATTGATTTGCTCAGTCCCGTTCTGTGCGGATAATTAAATTGTGGGGGCCACCAGTGGGAGGGCAAGGGTGCATAGTCCCAGTCAGCACGGGAAGAAAATTCCGGATTGATGTCATTTTACGCTATGGTTGCATAATTCTTTATGTGCAAAATGGTACATGGAAATCCTTTGTCAACCGGCTTCTCCCTTTCTCTCATTTGTCAATGACACCGGGGCCGGCAAACGCCTTGATTCAAAAGCCACTAAGCAGCCATGGATCCCAGTGCCCCAGTGCAGTGACGGGGACACTGTGGCCAACAAGGGCGTCCATCCTGTGGTCTGCGTGGATCCCAGTGCCCCAATGCAGTGACGGGGACACTGTAGCCAACAAGGGCATCCATACTGTGGTCTGCGTGGATCCCAGTGCCCCAATGCAGTGTCGGGGACTCCGTGCTGTAAACATGGCACCGTGCTTTAGATGAGATGTAACATTGAGGTCATAAAAGATCCCTTTTGTAAGAGTAGGGGTGGTACCCCGATCCCCTGCCACTGTCGCCCTATCAGATCTGGCCTCCTAATTGTCCCCTAGATCTAACTGGTGAATTCTCTCCTGCTCCTTCACCACATTAGTTACTCTGTGGTGAGTGTATTGGTGAGCAATGGCTGCTGTGGATGGTTAACTATGTGATATAGTCAGAGGCAGCTCTATAGGGGCAATAGTGGCCTAATGCTTTGGAAAATGTGCTTGTGAGAAGGGTTGCTGGTTCAAATCCTTGACCAGCAAGGTACTGCCCCCATTCAGTGCTCCCTGGATACTAAACACTAGCTGTCTTCTGCTACGTGCTGGTGTCACATATGGGTTAAATGCAGAGGATCTATCTCATTTTTGTTTGCTATGCAATGACAGTTACTCACTTTCACTTTTTTTTTAGAGAACGCTCTGTTTGTCTGATAGCACTGGCTAACGTCCCCTGAAGCATTTTGATAAAATTCTATAATACTACTACTACTAATTACTTAATAATAAACATTCATTTAGAACACTTGCACTGATGGAACTTCCAGACAGATTCTGACTCAAGCAATGAATTAAATGTTTCACATAAATGAAGCTATTCACTTAATCACAAATCGGCCCCCACAACAAATAAACACAAGAAAAGTTTGATTAATCTGCTAATTTCTCATATACGTCTCATGTGCAGCTTCATTCACAGATTTATTTTTGAAACAAAATGAATCATCTATTGCAAATCATCGGGTGATGATTACTGAGAGTTAATTGCCCCATTATAATTGGCAAAAGCTTGTTTCACTGACTCGCATGCCGGTTCACCTGATTGTCAGGTCAGTCGTCTTGCAGCATCCAGAGCTTTCAAGATTTGGGTTATTAGCTTATTGCTGTTCTTCTTTTGACATTAGGGAGCAGCTGGTGAGCGAACCATCCTATGAATTAATGAATGTGTTTACTTATATGGTGTTAAAATCTTGCCCCTAAGGTACAAGGCACAGGGACTGATTAAAATGTAATTAGAAATTACGAACACATGCGAGCGAGTGGATGCCAGAGTGGGGCAGGGACTGGGTCCGAAAAACCAGCCCTATTCAGATTTTTCTCTGATTAAAAACAACCTCTTGACTCTTGGCAAATTGATTGATCTGCAGTGGCAGGGAGAGGCGTCTGATTGGAAACGCGGAGGGCGGCACCCTGATGTGTCTCTGGAGTTCCCTGCCTTCACCCGTTCTCCACTGTATGAATGTTCTAGGTATATCGTCTCCATGCGGCAGGCTACCTGATACTGCAAATTGTCTTACATTGGCCCGTTTGCCTCCCGATGATGCAATGAGAACCAGGGCTGCCAGATCTCACAAATCAGACTCTCACGCTCATGCGAGAAATCGTACGGCAAATCTGTATTATTCCATTGTAAACCTAAAATTAGGCGCATCAAGCGTTGGGGTAGTTTGCAAATCCTACAGACTGTTTACAAGGTAATGAGTCTGTTACGTGCATGTAAATGAGTGTGCAGACTGGTCTCGAACTGAAAATCTCACGTCAGCCAGTTGGCCGTAGCTGGTAACCCTGGAGGAGCCAGAAAGTTCTCTCCCCTCCGGGATCCTTCGCTGACTAGCATTCATTTACCTTTACTCAGCTGTATTGTTTTTTTAAGTTCCTTTAAGCCAGTTCTTCTATCATCCCCTTGTGCTTTTTCTTTGTAAGACCCACGTTCTGCCTTAGCTCGTGTTTTTTTCTTAGGAAATAATATCTGCCCCAACGGTGGAAAGAGCCAGGTCTAGCTTGCATAAGTATTCCGACCGTCACATTCTATAAGCGGCTTTGGGAGCTGTGGCGGCCAGTGAAGCTCGGCCCATGTGCCGTCGGGTGGCAAACGTCATAGGGTCTCCGTCAAATGTCTACAGTTGGCGACTCGCCCGCCAAAGCCGCAGGCAAATGTCAGGCAAATGGTGCTTGGTTATGTCACTCTCTGAAGCCCGCGGGTTGTACGGTGAGACGCGATGGGTGGTTGAGCACACATACGCCAGTTGGACTGTGCATCCCCATCCATCCCCCTTCTCATGGAAATCAAGTGTTGAGTGGAACACCTAGAAAAACAGCTCAGTCGCTCCAGATTTTCAGAAAATGAAAAGAGAATAGATTTGACTGATGCCTATGGACCGCACGGTGGGTGTAGAGCAGAGCTATTCAGATCACGGTCCCCAGCGGCCGAGCACTCCTGATTTCCCAGCCTTCCTTTACCTGTGAGCCAGGTGTGAAGCCTCTGTGGCCAATCAGAATCAGTAAGTATCAAAGTAACTCCCTGGGAGAAGTTAAAACACGGCCTGGATTTGAATCCGAGGTCCATATTTGAAGAGCCCTGGTGTAAAGTGTTTGTTGCTTCCAGCGTTCTCAAACTTTATCTTCAATTATGAGCAGGGTAGGAAAAAATAACGATTCGTGAGAAACATACATTTTGCATCATTCATTTTCTGGCAGACTAGACCTGAAAGGGCCTGATTTGTTAACAGGGTTATGATGTGGTTGGCATAGTTTTACAGACCATGGAGGGCAGCCACATTAGCAAAAAGCAGTGCTGTAATTGATTGATTCCTTTATGTAAGTTTACTTTAATTTGAAATGTTACATGGTGGATGATTGTTATCTCGGTTCTGGTTCTGCTTATGGAATCCATCAGGAGGTGAGAATCTCCCAAGGGTGGTTCTGAGAGCCCAGTGTTAGAGGCTTATTTGTGTCGATTTATGCATCCCACCATCGATTTATGCACCCCACCCTATCCATCTGGAGATGCCATCCTGACTCCGCAATTTCTATGTTCCACACTTGAGGCCGTATCTGTTACGGAATGTTACCCAGATTCATTTCCATTAAATGCTCCCAAAGGTGACATAATGCCTTGGGTTTGGAGAATGTGAATGTGACGAGTCTCACTACCATCTGGACTTTGAAACAGAGAGTGTGCAGCTGCTGTGCACATATAGAATTGCCCTGAATGGAAGAGTTCAGTCTGTTCTAAACATCTATCATCTAACCATTTATCTTCTCCAGGCTTGTGGTAGGGGGGGCTGAAGATTATCTCAGAACAGCACAGGGCACAAGAGATATACCTCGTCCAGGATGCCAGTACATTGCAAGACACATAGATAGTCATGGGGAGAACATGCAAACTTCACACTACAGGAAGTGGGAGTCGAACCCCCAACCCTGGAGGTGTGAAGGCAACAGTGCATCCCACTGGGCCAGCATGCTGCCCCTCAATCTGTTCCTCTCTGAAAAAATGTCTTACAGTCTCCTTGGGTGTGTGTATCATCCAGTTTGATCATATACAAAGTATGCATAGAATATATTTTAAGCATTCTTTAAATCCGATTGATCTGTGCTCATGGTTAAATAATGATCAGCAAAAGCACAATGCTTGACAGGATAAGAGTGTCCCTATAGTACAGCGACCAGATAATCCATAATCCAAAACTGAAATGCTCCTTTGCTTGGTTGGGTTACCTGGGTAGTTTAGTTCTTCTTGTGCTTTGACTGGTTTGTTTCCTTGATTGAAAGACTCACACAGCTGTTTCACATTAACATCAGCAATACATAATTATAGGAGACTGACCAATGAGCACACAGCGAGAACTCGGTGCTTAAGTGAAATCCAGGTCCTTTTAATTGAAATGGTAGTTTATAAATCCTGTCCTGGCTCAGAGTGTCCTCCCTGACATGGATTATCTGCTCACCCTAAACTACAGTATACCTCACAATATTTGCAATCACTGAATCGGATTCAACATTGTCTTGTCATACCTGTAAGTCTGATTCCCTTATCTGGATCTGTCTGTGGAATGTTCATGTCTTTCCCTTGTCCACATAGGTTTCCTCTGAGTATTTCCTACCATAGTCCAAAGATACACAATTCCAGCAAACTGGTTTTTCTAAGCTATGTGTCCGGTGTGACTGTATGCATATTATGCATAGACATCTCCCTGTTGGTGTTCCCTGACATGTGGACCCTATGGTTACGGAAGATGGATTGAAATATTTATCTGAACCCACATTTTCTCTAACTGCAGACATATATCTCAGAGTGCTTCTTCACACCCAGATTCCCTCAGATCTGCATGTCCAATCAATAACAATGAACAGATAGATTTCAGTTCCAGTCTTGCATGCACACGGCTACTTGTTCAGGATATCAGCCGTAATGAAAGCCCCCTGGAACAGGAACTTAGGTTAAAAACAGGAAATGAGAAGAGGGAGATAAACAGAATCAAGGGAACTCCTGAGGTGCTGAGTACTCGACGGTGGGGAAAGTTCACTAACAAGCACGTTGTGGAGGTAACGTCTTCTGAGCTTCTGTCAAAGGTGGATAGTTCAGGGTCCAAAAATTAAATATCCAGATCAACATTTGTTTCAACCAACCAGCTGAGTATAAAGAGTCACAGTCACAGGTCAAAAACTTGGTCTGGATTCTTACTTTCTGGACCTGAACTATCTACCTGTGGTTTGTGCCAAAAGTACCATTCTTGCTAGAGTAGAGGTGTAAGCCAGTGCCTTTTGGATTTCACCCATCCATCTTACAACCATTAGTCGCAGAGGGGGCTTGGAACCTATCCTAAGGCACCGGTACCTCCTGGATGCAATGGCAAACTATCATAGGCTACCATTTTCGGATATTCATCTTTTCCAAAGCATTTATTGTGTTAAAGTCAGGGGCCGCAGTGGCACCTTGAGTATTGCTGTTGCCACATACTTGCAGGGCAGGGGTGGGGTTTGAATCCCACCTATGCTGTCTGTGTGGAACTGGCATGATTTCCCTTCATTGTGGTACTCCCGCATCCAAAGACGTACACTTAGACTGGTACCTCTGAAATTGCCTGTAGTATGTGATTGTGTCTATGTACAATGGACCGGTACTCCAGCTTTACACTCTGTGCTGACAAAGATGGGTGTTAGGTCTAAGGAGAAGAAGTAATAAAACTCCACCAACCTGATTTCCATGCAGTTTATGTCAGATTATTCTAGAATTTAAGCTTCAAGGGGATTTTACCACCATGATACCATGATTGAAAATAGTCGAATATAGTGTACTGCAATTTCCCATTTACTCTTATACCCCATGCTGTCTGGGGTTGAATCCAGGCTCACAGACACTCTATAATGGATAGGTGTCATGGATGGATGGATGTATTCCATGATACTTGTACGAAAACATTCATCAATTATTTGTGCCTCGGTGGCCAGGCATGTCTTCGTGGGTGACAGTGTCAAAAAGTACATGAAATTCAAATGTGTCCTAATTACGAACGTAATCACAGTGGAGGAAGCATGATTTTAGGATACCATGGCAACGGAACTGGGTGCCTATTCACCCTTCACAAAAATGAAAAGCTTTGATAAACTGGGTATTATACGTACTAACTTTTTCTAATCATACAGCAACCCAGTTTCCAGTTTTCATTGGGCTTATTGGTATGAATTTTGAATGCACACAGGAGAGCAGGGGGTGCTCTGGGGGAGCCCGCTATCAGCTAACGCTAGAGATTAATTCAGCTGGAAATTTGTGCTGCATCATTGATTAATTGATCGAGACTGTAGTGCAGTACACCCCTGACAGATTTACCTCGGATGGAATGTCTCCCTGCAGATATAAACTACCCACAGTGCATCAGGTCACATGTTTGATTTTTGTTCTCATGGGATTTGGCCGCCATGCTATAGTCATGTCTCGATGGCGTGAATAGAATAACAATTTACAGAATAACAATCACACTTGAACTTTTGATGACCTTTACGCATTAGTCAGAACACAGCCAAGTGTCCTGATTAATTCATCATTATGCATTATCCTGTGTGCCTGTGTTTCAGGAGCGAGTGGCACTGTGCCGTTTCGTCGGTAAGGGACAGTTAGTGACTCTGCAGGCTGTGACACTGTTACAGCCCCCAGTTCAGTAGCTAGCTGCAAAGACCGTTAGGCTGCACGTCCGCCGGGACACGCCGCAGGGCAACCTCATTTCCACTCCATAACGGAGGCGACACGGCATTCGAGTGCTCTTTGTTACCCGGAGAGAGCTTTTTACTTCATTTCTATTTTCATTTTTTTCCCTTTTACGCTGAGTGTTACTCTCTTCAGCACAGTCATCTGTTGTATAAGCCGGGAAAAAGCATTACACTCCTCAGTCACTTATTTTGCCAAAAATGAGAGAGGTCACAAACAAAACGCAATGGGTAAAAGGACGGGAAGCGTAGATGAAATTCATACCATAAAGTACACAGTACATCTACAAAAAACATTAGTTTTCTGAGCAAATCTAGCTGAGGTATGGAGCGTCACAGTATTCATACAAGAAACAACATTAATGGTGCCAATTTCGGACATTTTGTTAACAGAAACTATTTTATAGCTGCTGTTTACGTCCTTTTAGGCTTCACAGATGCTGAATCTTCTAGAAGGGCTGAAAACAAGAATTTCGTCCTAATGTAAGGGCCTGTACAATGGCTTAATCAACATGTTATGCTCAACTCTCAGGAAGCTGTTATGAAGGTTGCAGTGAAGATCAGGCAGAACCCGTGACTCATGAAACCACAAGAATGTCTGCATGAATCCAGGCGCGACCCTCTAGACAAGGAAAGCCTAAGACTCTCACGCTAGGTTGGTGCAATTAGTCACATGATGAATGGTAAAGCAGTGCTGGTCAACGCTTTAGGCAGGATAGGCAGCCTTGTAAGGTGACATCTCTTTAGGAACTGATTTCTCTTTGGCTCCACATGGGCTTTGACCTACACTGCATTGAAGTGGAGCGATGATGCTTAAACAGGGGCAGGAATCAAAGGTCAGGCATTTCTGCTGGGCATATGACTGACTGCATTGGATTTTTTCATCGCGTGTCACTCGAAAATAGACAAATCATTAATGTGACTGAAGTCGTACGGTTTTATCTAGTGAGTGTAGAAAATGCAAAATGCTTTCTCCTGTATTGTAACATCTAAACGACCATGAAATACTCTGCATGGCTGAGGAGTAACAGACATTCTGGCTATTTTGCCAATTAAATTTTTTGATTGATTCTTTTTATTCTGCAAAAGTGCTTTAGAAAAAAAGGAAAAGGAAATTTTTCTTCTGTTCCATTTGTAGATAATAAAATTGCATCCTGGATGTTGCACAGTGCTTGGGGGATTCGCGTCAGTGCGAGTGAGCAGGGTTAGGGTGTCATTTTGCTTTGAGCCATCAGTGTTGTTCTTTGGGTTGTATTGTTCTGCACTACATAGGACTCCTCCCTGATTGGACTGAATGGCCTGAAACACATTGATGACAATGAAAAAAACAGCCAATCAACTGCGCTGTGAGTGTTTTAACAGAGGTTTAGCATTTTGGGGCACACAGCAATGAGATGCTTTGATATCTCAAAGGGTGTATGTGTGCGTGTGAGACACAGAGAGAGAGAAGATACTGCTGTTTTGTGAATTTGTGAGTGATCTTCATGTTGGACTTCATTGGTTCATTTTCAGATTTTCAGAATTCACAATTGTCTACTGGGGGGGGGGGGGGCATTACAAACTGTCAACCATGACCCAGTTTTGAAAATGGTCCCAATGCCCCACTTTTGAGTCGACAATAAGCGACACTTGGCCCTGCACTGTGGGTATAGAAGCATACTGGGTGCTGCAGCGGATGAAGTCAAAGGGCCTCATGTTAACGTACAGGAAGGAGGAGAGTCATGGCCGTGTCCTTGCATGCAGCACTAAGTGACCAGCCTCTGGTATATAATACATGACTGCAGGACTGCAATGGGCACATTTCGCTTCCTAGAGATAGAGTGGATTAGATAACAAACTGCACACTCTCCCCTCCATCCTGAAAATAGTAAAATATTAAACAGAGATGTAGTGTGACTCTTTGGCATTATTATTTTACGATAAAAATGTTTGCTCAGGGTGCCATTTCATGTGAGCCTCTCATCTTCTTCCACGCTTGTGTTTTTATCCATCTTGTCTATTCGTGGCGCCAAGTGCAATTAAGCAGAAGCAGCTTCCAGGCAGGGGTCAGTATTCAGTGACCCATGTTAATGGACACAGTTTCTGAAAAGGGGCCTCATTTGAACTAAGTGTGCATTGTGTCTCATGTTGCATCTCTGTCTGGCGGCTCACCACCGATGGATGGATGGATTGATTTGCTATGTCGGGATGTTTTCCTGAAATCTGTGTCTCCAAAGCCTACCAAGTGTGCATGGGCCAGATACAGTGGTACCTTGGAACCAAGGGCGTAACTTTGGCTGGAACATTGGGGGGGTTGAGGTCTCCACCCATTACGGGGGAAACATGATTAT
>JAODJW010000045.1:12740096-12751602 GCA_026777045.1 Hyperopisus bebe
TATATAAAACGAGTCTTGGGTCTGCAGCTGCTTAGCGCAAAACTAGTGACCAGTCAACCAATCCAAGAAGCCAAACCACGGATGCTCAATTTAAAATTCACTGGCATGTCCAATCAGATTTGTGCAATAGGCATTGATTTGCGTACATTGCACTAAGCACTTGATCATAGCGTTAATTTAAACCTATACGATAGTATAGGGTCGCGACTGTGCTGACATGGTGTAAACTGGGTCGCGGTACAAAAAAAGGTTGGGAACCACTGGTTTAGAGCCACTACGGAAGTTGCAAACTTTTTCTGGGTTGGGTTAAGATCGTCTTGTTAAACAAAAGTGAGCGAAATGCTTGTTTTATTTCTGTCCCATTGAAAGGGACCACACGCCTGATGTATTGCTAACATGTGGATTGACTTTCTCAGATCACGACAGGCGATACTGCGAGGCTGGATTTAGTTCGGACATTACAAAGGTGGAGATCGTTTACTGTATTTTTCTAATGTAAAACGCACAAGCTGGTACAGTGGTAATGTCGTTACCTTTTACCTTTTCACTACTTAGCTATAAGTCTCAGACCATGTTCTTTTCTTAAAGGATGGAAAGGTTGTTCTTGGAGCACCAGGTGGCTACTACTTCGAAGGTAAATTAAGATTTAGAAATAAGCTTTCCTTTAAAAGTAAAGGAAATGTCATGGGTATTGATTCAGTAAAATGTTCCCATATAGAAACGCCACTGCTGTATTTAATAATTTTGCAGTGAATCGGATTGTGCATTGATCTGTTTAAGTGCATCTGTTGTCTGATAAATAGAAAAGGTAGAAGTTAAACGAAAAGATAAAATAAACACAGATGGCTGGCGCCCCCTACAGTCACCAGTCAGGAATTATGTTCGCGACGTTGTTTACTTGCTCCCTCCAGTGTTTAGAAAGTTGCAAAACACAGGAGGCAACTGCCGGAGGAAAACTATTAATCGTCGTTTAAAAGTCTAACATCAGAACATAAACACTGCGGTTATGTTATGGTTAACATCATACCCAGAGGACGTGTATATACGACAGGAATATATGGTCTTGTTCGTCACTCACAAACGTGCGGTGCAGAAAATGACAGCGCAGTGCCTCGATCCGTGTTGCAGGTCAGATTATCGCCGCGGATATACGTCACGTCATTAAAAGCAGTCAGACTACAAACCCAGTGCGATATGTGGAGAACACAGTCCTATCGCCGGAGATGGGTAACTACGATGTCTATAAAGGTAAGGGTACCCATACCCTATAAGGGAGCCAACGCCATCACATCATGCAGACTATGAAAGAATAAATTATTCACATTTTATTCAAAAATGTACATGTGCAATGAAAATGTCAAAAATATGCATGTGTATATTTATTGTTTTAGATATTTCAGTGTACATCACGACTACCGTGAAATCAGAACACGGTTGTGTTAAACATGGATATTCAAGTATATGTTTGTTTATTATTAATTCATTTTTTTTTTTTGGCCTTTTAATTTAATTATTCACATATTTGTCCTCTCCCATTTTCCCAGTTAGTAATATAAACTGAAGTCCTATGGCTGGCTTATGCAGTCTAATTTTTATTTTATATTTTTGTGCATTTTATTAGGGTAATTTTGTGTATTTAAATTGTATTTGTCTTTTAATCATGTATTATTTGCTGTGTTAAGTGACCTTGGGTGTTTTGAAAGGCGCTGAAAATAAAATTAATAATAAAAGTATTATCATTTATTATTATTATTTAAAAATAAATAAGATTAAAATGCAGGGGCAGACTAACTTCTCTGGGGGCCCTAGGCTGACGTGGGTGGGGGTGTCCCTAAGTGCACACCATTTGAGGGAGGGTGGGAGGGAGGAATCACTCCAGTGGATTAATTGGGCAAATTTACAATATATTAGGCCTATATTATTATAGATTATAATATCTAACCAAAATTGTTATTTAAGCAGTTTTTGGAGTGGACATTTGATCATAGTGTTTTGATCTATGTGTTTTGCTACTGAAAAATGAAGTCATGATCAGCAGGGAGCCCCCTAGAGTTCGGGAGCCCGTGGATGTTCAGCCTTCCGCCTCCCCTGAAACTCCGCCCTCTTAAAAGAGCAATAAACAATGTCAAAATAAAAATAGAAATGAACAAATAAATAAGAACATTTTAAAATAGCAATAAACAATAACAAATAACATGACTGCAAAACAAACAATAAAAATAACCACAAGGATACAGTACATTTATGATCTGTTAGCTGTGGGAGTCTTTTGGTCTCTCAGTTTTAGTCTTCAGGCTGCCGTAAATCAACACGGACAGGTCTTCCAGAGTATAGGGGGCTGCATTAGCAACTTATCAATAGCGTGTTTGAGTCCAGCTGCTTTGTACGTCATCACTGATCGAAGGAAACGCATTACTGGGTATCACTGCTGCTGTGTCTGTTTGTCAGGTTATTCAGTGGCTGTTGGCGAATTCACGGGAGATTCCATCCCTGGTATGTCGGCTAACTTTGACGGTTACTTTCTACTGTAAAAGTTTTGTTTTCCCGCTGAATCTTATACGCATCATAATGTTACCCACATATTTGAAAATATGATTTATTGGCTCTGCAAGATTATGATATGGAGTGATATTTGTGTAATTTGTTTCAGACTATGTGGTTGGAGCTCCAAATGATCAGAACACAGTTGGTTCAGTAAGTTTCGCTGCCAGATCGTTACTCCTGTCAATGCTACGGGAGTAGGCTAAAATTAACCTTATTCATTTTCATTAGAAAGGACAGAATCAGTTTACCGGGGCATGGATTGCATTTGACAAGACAGATGAAGTATCTCTCTGAACTATATGTATATGGTGTTCCACAGCCTCACTTCAGACATTTGCTGTTTTAGGTTAAAATCTACAATGGAAATACAAGGTATTCTTTACAGATGACCCACACATTCTCCGGCACCCAGGTGAGACCCTTCATGCGTGGTATAAACAGAAGCTTTCGCAATGTCCAGCATCTCAGCATTTGATTAATGCGATATGAGCTTCTGTATTATTGCTAGTGTTATTATTGATTTAAAAATAGCTGAAAAGCCCCACACCCTCCAGGATGAAGTGTAGGCACCAAAGACAACAAACATTGTTTATTTAAATCTCCTCTTCAGGTTGCCTCATATTTTGGCCATGCTGTCGCAGTGGCTGACATCAATAACGATGGGTAAGGCACCCGGACGTTTATTAGTGACGAACAAAATGATGCTTCATGAACCATCTGCCGTATTTTTTGACCCCACTAGATGGTGCTCTTGGTTTGTTTTGGAGCACTCTCTGTGCCCTTTTTTAACAGAGGGCTCCATATTGTGGGGTCAGGAAATGCAGCAAATTGTTCGCGAAGCGTCATTTTGTTCGTCACTAGCACTTATGGATATTGTCTCACAATACAGCTGTTAACATAAATTTGAGTGTTTAGTCATGTGTTTATATGATAATCCAATAACACCATTATTATAAATAATAATTAATGCATCACAAATGCATTCTGGGGATCCTACGCTTAATCTATATGAACCTATCACTGAATGAATCCTCTTTCCCTAAACAAAGTGATGCCTTTCCCCGAACCTGCAGGCGTGACGATATCCTGGTAGGGGCTCCGCTATTTATGCAATGGCAGTCATCCAAACAGCTGCTTGAAGTGGGGCAGGTGTTGGTGTACCTTCAGAAGGAGAGATCCACCTTCTCCAGCAAGCCTGATCAGAAGCTAATGGGCACAGACGCATACGGCCGCTTTGGAAGCACCGTTGCTCCACTGGGAGACGTTGACCAGGATGGCTTCAATGGTCAGGCAACCTCCATAGTTTTCTGGCCATAAACTTCACGGCCATCATGATGCCTTTTTGAAGTCTTAGAATGCTGAACTTATACTGTTTTTTGTCAGATATTGCAGTAGGGGCGCCCTTCTCTCACGGCGAGGGCCGGGTGTTCATCTTCATGGGGCAGGCTGACGGATTATTGTCCCAGCACCCCCAGGTTCTCCAAAGTCCATTCCAGAACCTGCCAACCCCAGCAGCGTTTGGCTTCACCCTGAGGGGGGCAACTGACATCGACGCCAATGGTTACCCAGGTCAGATTAGGAAGATGTTTCTAACAGTTCGCTCTTGCTCTCACTCTTGTTGATCCCACGAAGAGTTGAGTACATATGTGTGTGTCTCAGAGCGTCGGGAAGCTGGGGCTGTGACTGGAAGGTTCAAATCCCAAAGTCAGCAAAGCAATTTCACTGCTAAGCCCCTGAATGAGGCCTCCGGTCCCAAATTGCTCCAGGACCGACCTGCTTTCTCCATTTTACAATGTACATTAAAATGCCTTTTTGTTTATGGAAGCCACAATATGCTTGGTTGTTTTCTTATCTGTTTACTTTATATTATGTAAGCATCTTTGAGATCCTGAAAAGCACTATATAATAAATAAATGCGTTATTATTATGTATTATTTTTATTATTATTATTATTGATTTGGATAAATGTGACTATTGTAGATGCTTCTTAATCAGTGTACCCAGAAGTTGTCTTTTGTTCAGGCAACAATATAATTGAAATATAATTAAATGGTAAGTTTTTTGTTCTTAAAAAGGACATAGCTGCTTACCCAAAACCAGATTGTGAGTGCAGATCCATATCTGTCTTAATGACAAGCCAACCAACAATGTACTTTCCTGTGTCTCACCTAAGTCTGTCTACAGCACAACAGTTTCTGACAGCATCGGTAAATTTCAGCAGTTCAAATGACAGGTGAAAGGCTGTCACTCGTCAAGTTCTCACCTTCATGGAGGGTCAGAGATGGGAGTCTGTAGAAGATGTCCCAAACTGTGGCCGAGGGCCCTGTCCCTGCAGTCAAACGTGTGGCATTTCATTTTTAGGGCTGTCTTCGACTTTCCCCTGATAAATGACATTTCAGTTCACCCCCTTCTGACAGTGAGCGTTAAGTGACAGTTCCATCAGAGCCTCTACTTTCTTGCAGATCAAGTGTTAAATTGCCCAGTCCCGTGACACTGCACTGCACACGAGAAAAACTGAGCACTTGATGGGTCGTACGCTTGTAACTTTGTGAGAAATGTCTCCTAGGCAAAATGAGAGAGGATGTGGACTCGTGAAAGTTACGCGTAGGAGTATTTCACTCTCAGGACAATTTTATGAATCCTGTACTGGCCTCCAGTGCATTTACCACGCATTTTTCGGAGGAGCGAATAATTGTAATAACTGTCAAAGCGTTTCTAAAGACAAAGATATTTTATCTGCCTTTTTACAGATCTTGTGGTTGGAGCATGGGGCGTCAGCAAGATTGCTGTGTACAGGTAAGATGTAGCTACTGAAGTATGGATTATCTGGCAGGGCCATGGAATCCTGCATAAAACATTCAAGTAAACATCAAAGTGAATATTCCTAATATAAATGCCAGGCCCTGTGTTCGCAGATCTGTTGTCAGTACCTGTACATCATCCCGTGTATTTATTGCAAATGATCTGGTAGAGAAAAAAAACTAAATTAAAAATTGTCTGTGAAGATTCTCAGTCATGCAGGTGAAATTGTCTGGTGGTTGAGTCATGGCAACTGGATTTCTCTTTTGTAAAGTAGGGAGAAGTCCAGTTGCCATGACTCAACCACCAAATAAAGTAAAAATTGTTCTGCAAGAATTGTTCTTAGTTAAATAACGACGTTTGGATGAGCGTCTGGCTGTTTTGTATCATTTTAAGATACAATGAGTGTGTTTTAATAATGGTGTTTAATTCTGTGTTTAATTTGTAATATATGGTGCTTTTAATTACTAAACGCATATCTACTGAATTCAAGAAATACATGCCTATATTATTGTTATTAGTATGAATGTTAGTAATACTGTTATTAGTATTTCAGTTGTAGTATTACAGAGATGTCAGTATGTGGTATGTTCTTGGTCTGCAAAGGGCACAAGCCGTGGTAAGAGCCAAAGCCCTTATCTCCCTGCACCCCGATTTCCTGAACCCTGACGTTAAGCTCTGCCAGCTTCCGGTGACTTCCAGGGATGTCTCCTGGTAGGACTGTTTTTCTAACCTTGTTAAATACGTGACTCGTGAACCATTGTTCCCAGTAATTACCACGACATGTTGACTGACAGGAATGCACTTATTTGGAGACAAGGAAGGTAAAATGATAGTAGGAATCTGATCATTGCTTTCCATTTTTTCAATGTAGCTTCACAATCCAGATGTGTGTCAGCGTGTCTGGCTATAGAATTCCAGAAGAGATCGGTAAATGTTTTATATGCACTAGTGACCAAAACTGAAACATCTAGCATTTTTGGCATTGCGTTTTAAAAATTACTTACACAAATATTGGGGGGAAATGTTTATAAGAACGTTACAAATATCATACATTGGACGATTAAATAAGTAACTGGAGCAACAGTTGAATAAAGTTCCGCAATCTCTAAAAATTGGAAGCGTTTCCACAATTTTGACCACTAATGTAACATGTCTCACTTAAGATTTAAATTAAAATTTAATTTACATGATTTAAGTAATCCTACCCTAGGACCAATAAATATTGAAATATTGCTACCTACCTGCTTACTGAATTCTCGTCTTTCACCTTTCTCTTCAATCTCATTGTGACATCTCTGTGACACTTCCAGTTCTGAACGCTGAGCTTCAGCTAGATAAGATGAAGCAGAAGACTGCCAGGAGGACCCTCTTCCTGAAGTCCAGTCAGCCACAGGAGAACCTCTCCCTCAATATCCTAAAGCGGGTGGGCGTGGCCTGTATGAACCACACTGCCTACCTACGGGTAGGTTGCTCCAAGGGAAACACCAATTGCATGTTACTTGAATAGGAAAAAGGTCCAATGATGACTTTTAGATGTCATTAGGACATTAGGGGGGATGGTGATGTATTTTTTGTAGATAGCTGACACTCCAAAATAGTAATGGACAAATGAAGCTTCATGAGCCACTTGCAGTATCTTCTGACCTCACTAGATAGTGCTCTCTGTTCAAAAAGGGCTCAAAGCACACCCCAAAGCAAACCAAGAGCACCATCTAGTGGAGTCAAGAAATACAGCAAATGGTTCATGGAGCTTCATGTGGCTATCGCTATTGCAAAGTACTACTGTTTCCAGAAATACTTCTTAACATATACTGTGATCCATTTTCTTTCTTCAATAATTACACATGGACAACTAACGTACTGATTTACAACCAATTAGAATGACTGCAAAACCTCACAGCAATGTTTAATCCACTATTTGAAATCTGCATTGAGTATTGTACTTATTACTCATTTGTCACTTTAGAATTTTCCTGTTTGTACTGCTTTTCAATAGTAACATTTTTATTAACCAATCACAAAGTCTTGCAGTTTTATCTGATGCTACCTGAACATTTTCTGTGCAGCATGAGTCGGAGTTCAAGGACAAACTGAGTCCCATCTTCATCGCCCTGACCTACAGGCTGGCAGACTCCACCCAAGCTGTGCTGCATGGCCAGATGTCAGCAGTCGCACAGGTGACGTCGTACGGAAATATGAAGAGAGGGGGAATAATGGTTCCGTGAGCATGTGTCTTAACCGTGGTCATGTGACTGTGCCTAAACAATCCTTCCTATGGACGGAAATGGTTTTGGATTAGGGGTGACACCTCACCGTGGTTCTGGTTTGCATCTCTCCATGTTGTGCAGATTTCTCCAGGTACTCTGGTTTTCTCCTGCAATTGCACTTAAGTCAACTGGTATCTCTGAAGTGCCCAAAGTGTATGATTGTGTACATGCATGTGTACCCTGTGATGGACTGGCGTCTCATATAGGGACTCCCCTGCCTTGTGCCCCGTGATGGACTGGCGTCTCATATAGGGACTCCCCTGCCTTGTGCCCCGTGATGGACTGGCGTCACATATAGGGACTCCCCTGCCTTGTGCCCTGTGATGGACTGGCGTCCCATATAGGGACTCCCCTGCCTTGTGCCCTGTGATGGACTGGCGTCTCATATAGGGACTCCCCTGCCTTGTGCCCCGTGATGCTTTTCTGCCCCATCCTGCTCTCCATGGCTTGGGGGTCACAGCCAATAGGCAGCACCCATGGAGCTTGTTTAAGGGCCCACGGACATGTGACTGCCAAGGCTGGAGCTTGAACTAGCAACCTTCTGATTACAGGCAGTGCTTGTTCTATGCAGGCTCATGAGGGTCCACAGCCAATCCTTGAAACAATGGACACAAGGCAGGGAATAACTCAGGACAGTGTACCAAACAACTGCAGAGGATGGTGTAATATTATAATTAAAATGTTGGTAGATGGGTCCTGGAAGGAAGGTATGGGTACATATTGGTTATTGGCTTTTTTATCTTATGTTACAGACCCGCATCATATTGGACTGCGGCGAGGACAATGTGTGTGTGCCCGATCTGAGGCTGGCGGCCAAGGCGTAAGTATCTTCTCACCAGTAATGCTCACTGAAGACGCCGTGTCTTGTGTCTTACACGAGCATCCAGGAAACACAATAACTCATAAGCAGTGGACACTGCATCTTCTATATGTCACATAAAGCCACATTTCTTTGTGTGGGGTCTATGTGTGAATGACTTTCCGCTTTCGCGGTAAGTTTCTGATCACCTTGACCGAAAATGGCCGAGAGAGACGTGCCCAGAATCGGCAGCTGTATCTGCCGGCCTCCTCCGTTGAAGCCCTCAGCGTACGGCCTCAGCCCTGGTTTTCATCCGGAGTATATGTTTATGCATCTCCGCTGATGATTTTGTGATTCGGCCCAAAAGGGGAAATGACCGTCTGCTAATTGGAGACGAGAATCCGGCGTTGCTGCTGATTGATGCGGAGAACCGGGGAGAGGGGGCCTATGAGACAGAGCTGCAGATCCACCCGCCCCCTCACACGCACTACCAGGGGGGGCTGAGCAGCAGAGAGGTGACGCCTGGATCCACGTGATCTTCTCACCCCCGCCTACGTTACCTACATCCAGATGTTCTATCAAAATTCATGCATCACACAATGAAATCACTGCAAGATTAATTAATTGGTTAACTAAATGAATAATTGCTACGGTAATTGATTGCTTGACGGATTTTAACATTTTGTATTATTTCAAATTTGCATCAGCTAAGTTCGAAACTATTACACAGAAATATAGTCTGTTTCGAATACTGTATGAAATGCTACCTGTAATCATGTTAAAATCTATGCATGCATACAGACTTAAAATGTGGTTTCAATTGGAATGCTCTTTGTAAGATAAAGGTGAAAGAAAAGCATAGAATTGCAACCCCATTTGCTTGAAAGCTCCCATATAAATAGAGTGTGACGTCACTAGTTTGAGATTTATGACAAGCAAGCTTTGTTTATACCAAAGGAACTGACCCCATGTGGGAAATAAGGGTGTTTGGCGGATCAGGGCTTTAGTTTTGTTGTCATGAGGGATAAAGATGTGTTCGAACATGCATACGCATGTGAATGGTTCAGATTAGCATCAGAAGACTAGCTAAGCCGTGTTTTTGCAGTGATACGTCTATCTGTCTCCACCAGGGCTTCAGTCGGCTAATGTGCTCTCAGAAGAAGGACAATGGGACGGTCGTTGTGATCTGCGATCTGGGAAACCCAATGAGGCAAGGGCAAAAGGTGAAGGCCGGACTCGATGTGCCCTTATTAACTTTGGACTGAGTTACATTCATACATTCATATTCATACCAGTGCTGACTGCGGAAAGCCGATTTCCAGAAGTGGATAGTTCAGATCCAGAAAGTAAAAATCCAGACCAAGATTTTGTTTCAACTAACCGGTTGATTATAAAGAATCACAGTCACAGAATACCCAACTGGTTGGTTGAAACAAAATCTTGGTCAGGATTTTTCCTTGCTGGATCTGAACTGTCCACCTCTGCCAATTTCCAACCAGAAATATACTTAATAAGTGATACTTTGTGTTATCTTCATTTCTCTTGCACGCAGTAATATGTCTTTTACTATCTGACCTTTAATTTTCTAGGTGCAGGCAGGTCTCTATTTCAGTGTGGGTAACCTGGAGGACGTGGAAAGCCATGTGTCATTCCAGATACAAATAAAAAGGCAAGACAAACGCCTTCTTTTTTTCACTGACTTTCTGAGTGTGGTGCCAGACTTGTCTCATTCCTATTTTAATCCGCAGCAAGAACAGCCTCAACCCAGACAGCAACCTTATCGATCTGCCTCTCACTGTCAGCGCCGTGGCCACTCTGGAAATGAGAGGGTGGGTCTTAGCATGTCGAACGTCAGAAATATCTTCCACATTCGAATTTAAAGTAGGATAAAATGCTAGTGCAAGTGTAGAGCTTGGTGCCCTTAGCTTGATCAACTGAAGTTCACCACAAAATGCAATAATCTGAGCAGGGGTAAAGTAAAAAAATTCTACAATTGGCTCAGGGGTGTAGTAGTGGGGGAGAAAGTTAGGGCAATTCCAGGGGCCCCTAAGTGACTGTGGCCCTAAAAAATTTGTACCGTAATTGAATTGGTCTGGGTTAGGGACCCAGTATAATATGCTTCTATGGGGCCCCTGCTTTGGCTAATCAGAAGGAGCCAAAGGAAAAAGGAATCGAACGAGTCTGAAGCACTGCTTCCCCGTTTCGGCAGGGGTTCCTCCCCTGCGGAGTGTGTTCTGCCCATCGCTAACTGGAAGCCAGCACCACAGCCCCAGACTCTAGAAGGTGTCGGCCCTCTTGTGGAACACGTATACGAAGTAAGTCAAAGTCCAATCACTTTATTGCTATTTCACACACATGACACAAAATTGTGTTTCTGAGGAGTATCAGACAGCTAGATCAAATGACATCTGAACAACAAATGCTGAATAATATATATTGGATTAAAAATACACAACAGTGACTAATCAATGCAAATAAACAGTATATGCATCTAGACAGTATATATAGATTTTGTGTGTGTGTGTGGGGGGGGGGGGGTGTGTATGTGTGTGTGTGTGTGCGCGCACAAAATAACCTTATAGTGCAACTTCAATGGTTTTCCATCCTTAAAATAGCAACTTACTCCAGAATGTTGGCTATAAAATATTTCCTGAAAAGGGACGTATGTTACGAAGTGTGGTTGCCTCTCTGTGGTTGATCTTCCAGCTTCGCAACTTGGGACCAGCCTCAGTCAATGCCAGAGTGAGGGTGGATTTCCCCACCCATCTGCAGGGGAAATTCCTGCTGTATGTGTTTGCCAATGCCTCAGAGGAATCCCTCACCTGCCACACTAACTCCGCTGATATCGATCCCTACAATGTAAGGATCTCATGCCCATTTAGAAAGTCTTTCTAGGACAGCACATCTAGAGTGGCCAAAGCTAAGATTTTTATACAATATTTAACATGTAAATTAATGACGAAACGATCAAATTTCATAAATGTTTTGTCCAATCAATTGAATTTAGGTTCATAGAATTATGGTGCGTTCGTTTTTCTCTCGGAACTCGGAAATTCCGAGTTGAGTGACATCACGTCCGACAATCTCCCGTTCG
>JAODJW010000045.1:12751702-12792141 GCA_026777045.1 Hyperopisus bebe
TGAAATTACGTCACAGGGGCAACTCGGACAACAAAATCTTGTCCGACTTCAACGTCATAAAAGAGGCGTGTTTCCGATGGGAAGTGACGTTTTTCGTGACGTTTTCATCCGAGCTCCGACTTGGAGAGAAATAATCGAACGCACCATTAGCACCCAAGAAGACAGCTTATATGTATATAGTTTTTTATTTATATTAATGAAAATAATTAAAGTGGATGTTGGGAGATAGTTCTGCCTTTTATCTTTCCATTGCTTTAGCTGGTTAAGGATAACCCATTCAATATAACCACTGCCCGAATTCATCGGATCGACAAGCGCGCGGCAGAGGAGGCTGAGCCCCTGCGCGAGGAGACAGTGCACGTGGTACGAGAATATCCCTCACCCACAGACATCGCACAAGCCAGTAGCAATTCCAATAACTGCCACCAGAGGGGGATATCTTCCCAAAAATTAAAATGAACTTAGCGCTGCCTTACTGATGTTTCAAGTGTTGGGTTACATCTTGTTCATTTTACCGACGTATTATATTGCATATTATTAATTTACTACCTACTTTATTCATGAATGGCATAATATTTCAATGAAAGCTGGCTTTGATTAATGCATTTGCTTCACTGATGTGAGTGAATGAATTTCACTGGCAGAACTGCTCAGGCAACGGTGTCTGTTTGAGCTTCGTCTGTGAGGCCAAGGCCTTGGAGATGGGTGGCAGTGCCGTGGTGAAGGTCATGTCCAGACTGTGGGTGCAGACGTTTCTGGAGGTAAGAGCAAATCCGTAGATAAAACAGGAATAGATTCTCAATAACAAAGGGAGGTTCTATGCGTTTGGTTCATTTTGCATCCAAAGGGCAAGTCAATAAGGATAATATATACCTTTCAAAAATGCTGGAGCTGATGATTTTCAGCGCAACCTTAGTTGATTGCGTTTTCCTTCCTTGTTCTATAAACATCTTCTTATTTTGACATATGCCCCATCTCTCCCACTTTCAAGAGACCCTATGAAATCTTCGTGCTTCACTCTAAAGCCTATTATGAGCTGGAGAGCATGCCCTCCAAGATCCAATCAGAGGTGCACCTCAGTGGCCAATCAGAGGTGAGACAATGCAGCTTTTAGTGACGTAGCAAGCCAGTGGACTTCTTTAGAGGGATATCTGCCTAGGTGGAAAGTACAAATCCAGACCAAGATTTCGATTCAACAGACCAGTTTGATATAAAGAGTTGCATTCAGAGAGTTCTCAGCTGGTTGGTTGAAACAAAATCTTGGTCTGGATTTTTAACTTTCTGAAACTGAATTATCCACATCAAGGTTTGAGGGAACATAAGCAAAAGACATAGGGCTCCAAACCCCACAGCACTGCTGTCTTGCCCTTGAGCACGGGGCAGATAGATTTAAGTGTGACAGACTCACAATTAGCCCTCTACACAGGTTGGACAATGAAACGGAAACACTGACCAGTGTAGTGTTTGTGGTTTCACGCCTATATATACGTGGCCTGGTGGCCAATCCTCACTGATCGGCTCTTCAGCAAGTCTTGGTGGTGCATTGAGAGCCCCGGTATCCAGGGTAACGTCTGCATACCACCACGAAGGATGGACCACATCCAGCAGGAGTAACTGTGGAAGTAGTCAGGACAATGGCATACTGACATAAATGCTGGTGCTCATGTAGACACACACGAAGGTGGTGTGGAGGACCCCCGATGGGGAGAAGAAGGTGCCAGTGTGGTGGATTGTGGTGGCCATCGTCGCTGGTCTCCTCCTCCTGGCTCTGCTGAACTTCATCCTCTGGAAGGTACTCCAGTCTATCTCACGTAGCAGATCTGCACTTTATTCCTATTTAATATCTTTTTATCATTAAATTCAGCTTCATTGGTCTGTAATTCAAAAAGTGTTATTTAAATGTATGAGCCTTTACAACAGACATTGCATTTCCAATATACCAGACTGCACTGATCGATAGCTCAGCTCAAAGAACACGTATTATTTTATTATGTCACTGTTTTGCCTGTTTTTTTTTTTCAATTGCATATGTGCGCAGGTCAGTCACAGTTATTGTATGATGTATAGTAGCTGGTGATGTGTAAAAAAGGGAGAAAAGTGACCAGACAGACCTGAGATATCATTATATCCCAGTATGTATGTACAATTGTATTCAAATTCCCCTTATTTTTACGAAATGCTTGCCTTTCAGATCGGCTTCTTTAAGCGCATCAGGCCTCCAAGTGATAATGACGACACCTGTGAACTCAACGCCGAGCAGAGAGAAAATTTAGCAGAGCAGCCAAGAACTTCAACTGACTTCTGAGCCGCCTCAGGTGTAGACAGTGAACGTAGTATTTTAGGATGTGTCAGCCAATGAGTGTTTGTTGTTTAACTGTGGTGTCATCATTGGTGCCCCAGATTCTCCTAATATTGTGAATTGAGGTTGTTAGCCTGCAATTCTGCAATTTTCCTCAAGGTGTCCCCATAGGCATGCTGGCTTCGGCAATGATTTTACAGTAAGCACAGATATTGCAGTTTGTGCAAAACAATTATAGCCTGTCTATGCAAACAACTGTCAGTCAGTGTTAGCATAAAGTATCAATCATCTGAGTACACTTGCTTGATGTTTGACGTCAATCATTTTTCTATAATCACTTGGAAAACACAGGAGTACCGAAACAGCACTCCAGAAAAGAACGGCTTCACAAACACCAGGTTTTTGATCAAAAAGTTCCAGCATGTATTTCCAGGTGTTCTGCAGCAATTCCCGCAGATGTTAGCTGCTGATAAGTTGCTTCTGTCCAGTTAATCCCTGGGAACTTGTGTGTAACTGCGATCTGAATACTGACCAGGCCTGGTCATTAATTTGATGTTTTATTTTGCTTTGCTTCTTGGCCCATGTTTTTATCTGTATTTATTTTTAGTTTTTATTCTTGCAAAAGTTTTGGATCACGATCTTGCTGGAGCGTTAAGAACCTCCCCCATCAGGCATAACAACAAGTCACCACTGAGGTACCCTGAGCAAGGTGCCGCCCCCAGGCACTGCTCCCCGGCGCTGAATTAGCTGCCCCCTGCTATGTCACAATGTCACATATGGGTTAAATGCAGAGAATGCATTTCGTTGTTGTGCACTGTGTGCTGTGGTCTGTTAACAATGACAACTGATCACTTTCTTCCCCCTTCCATGCTAGTTAGCAATGACCTGGATTTGGTGAAGATCATCAGTGTCTAAGTACCCATTCCACCACAGATCGTAACACTGCCTCTTCCATTAATTAACCCATAAGACCAACTCATGTTAATAAACAAGGGTGTGTGTGTGTGTGTGTGTGTGTGTATCTATATATATTATATATAAGCATAATAAAAATAGTTTCAAGCAGAGGTACTCAAACTTTCGTCAGGGACTGTTTGCCCTACAAGGCAGATACAATGAACATGTCAGGACCCATTCCCACAACAACAGCAGACTAATAGGCGTGGTACATTTAATTAATTTTTATTTGGAACCTGTTTAAAAGATCAAAGCGCAGGACATTTAGAGAAAGAAATAGCCATAGTTGAAGTTTAAAGGGAAAGAAAACTGATTGGCAGGGCAATCGAATTTATTGTTCAGCTGAAGCGGTGATGAATGCATATCTTTCTCCTGAGAAAATGTGGAAAATGTTGGAAGTGTAATCAGATCTAATATTACATGAAGCACAGTATAAAGTGTTTCCTTGAAGTTTCCAATTTGGATTAAGCTGGTCAAAACATCAAATAGCCTCCACAGGCGCAAAACATTCTGGACATATTTGTTTTTCAAGAATGGATTAGATGTTGTGTCTGTACTCTGTTAGTTGTTCTTCCTTCCACAGCCTGGTTTTTATTTATGTCTTGCAGAACAGTCATTGTTTATTTAGGTGATATTTTGCTTGCAATAGTTTAATATATAGAAAACTACGATCTTTTTTATAAACATATATGATTTCAAAGTTCTCTTCATACAAGACACATATACATTAAATTTGTATGGGTTTAGATGATCGATTGAGTATTGGTGGTAACAGTAACAATTACATCTATATTACTGAACAGAATAACGCTAATTAAAGTTAAGCTAATTAAAATCTCCAGCCCCGACTTTGGTGATGAAGGACAGAAAAAATAAAAAGCAGGAAAGAAAAAACTGGAAAGAACACCAGGCCTCAATTGTGGCACGTTCCGTTACGTTCCATCGCTTTATTGCTAAAATGAACAAATGAAAGTTGAAACATGTTAGATATTGTTTGTATTGTCTGTATTCAGGGAAATCAATCAACAGCAACATTGAACATTTACTTAGCTAAATATTTATTGAGCCGTTTCAAAACAAACAACTCGCTTTCAAAACAATACAACTCCTTAATAAAACACATAGATCCCTTGTTTTTCACTTCGCTGGATGTGTCACATTAATGGTCTATTCTGGTTTACAGTTTTCAAAGCTTTATGTGAATTATTAGATACAATGTGTCATCATATACACTGAATTCTAGGTCACTGTGAAATCAGCCTAAGATCAACAAAGAAAGGGCATTTGTGCACTGAAGTGATATCCTAATAACTATGGCACTGGTGTCTCCTAAATAGCCATTGTGGTACTTATTGTAAAGGAGGCGATGTGACAATTAAACATGTTAATTTCCTTTCCAGTTTTTCTCCAGTTTACTTCAGATTCATTGTAAATGTAATGTAGACTAGATACCTACGTTGTTACTTGAAATAAAGTAAAATGATGTTAAATTTGTAGCAATTAACATACTGTAATGAAAAGTTTTATATAGAATGCAGTTGCCACATGTATATATTGGCTATACCGTAAGATACGGGGCTATATAATTGCACATAGCGGTTGTGTTCAGTCCATCCGTCTATCCATTTTCTAAACCCTTACTGCAGGTCAGGTTTGCAGGTGGGACCTAACGTGTTTTGTATATGGATGAAAAATACATGTACATCCGTGTGTATACCGTGAAATGCCTTTATTCTACCAATGTCGCGATCAAGTAAATGTAATCTCTGCATATAAAAGCGAAGGATTCCGTCATCGTTAACTAGTGAAGGGCTTTGCGATTCAACGGGAATCCAGGAGGGGGCGTACGCAGACGCAGTTCCCCCACTATCCCCTCCCACGTAGGACAATGGGAGTGCGAGCGCGATTGCAGGGGAGTGGGCATGCAAGACAGCGATCTGCGAGCTTTCAGTACCGAGCCCAAAAACAACATGGACGCATGGCTGCTTGTTCGACGATGCTGATGTCGCCGTGAGAATGTCAGCTCTTCCCATGTCGCGTTTTCTTTTACTCTTCCTCCTCCTGAACAACCTCTGGAAAAAAACACTCGCTAAATCCATCCCGGATCTGGGAGCGATTGGTAAGTCTGGCGTTGAGATCGAGCATTAAAAATGATTTTAAAAGACATTGAGATGAATTTTGCGGATGAGGAAATTGATGCTATTAGAGAAGAAATGCCTTACTTTTTTCCTGCAATGTGAATTGATATTGGCAAGTGGATGGCGTGGTTTCTCGATTATGTAATCGCCGTATTTTATATTGCATTAGACAGTGTCCGTAAGATTGATAACCATGTACTTAAAATTTTAAATTACACTCTGGAAACAAAGATTTTAATTTGAACTTCTGGGCTGTGGCGTGTTAAATGTTAATATGCGTATGACTGATGTTTAAATGCAAACATCAGAACATAAACTCAATACGTTACAAAGTCAATCAAAAGGGGCGCTTATTGTTATGTCCTTTTAGAGATAATGAGCAAATCTTCTACGCTGGAAATTAATAAAATTTTGCGATTCACTGTGATAATCCTGAACCTTTTATAATGTAATATCCCTGTGCCGACAGATGCATCAGTGCACTAAAATATTCCATTATCAGGTTGCTGTTTAAATGTTGGTTGTTTTGCCTTGCGTTTTATTTAGCATGAAGATGTTTGGGTGATATGAAAGCGTACCATATTATCTTGGCTTGGCCGGTGGTCTTATTGATTTCACGCCTCGTTTTGTTAATTGGAGGGACAAAGAACGGCATTTGTTGTATTTTACCTAATTAGACTTTTTTATATTTGCATATTCTTTAATGTCATCGATTATAAAAGAGGTGTATCTTGGGGTTATAGAACCAAACGAGGGCTTATAAGACATTAAGGTTAAGTTATATATAGTATATAATTGAGAGTAAGTAAAATATAAATGCGATCTGATTTCACGGTTTGGAGATTTATGGGGTCACAATGTGGTGCCCTTAGGTGAGCATCACCGCCGGCACCATACCCCCCCCCATCCAAAACAAAGTGGCATAGCTTGGGGTTAAGCACTGGGGGGTTGAGGTCTCCACCCATTTAAGGGGGTCCAGGGGGTTGTTTTGCCTGTTGTAGGGCTTACACTGGGTACTCCCCCCCCCAATAATTCACATCCCTGCCTATAGAATTCACCGGGCCTGTCTTATAGGGTTTACATCAAAGTTTCTTTCCCTTTGGTGTCCGAGAGCAAATACCAAATCTGACTGAGTTGCTGGTGGTGATGGTGTCCAATTAATTTCCATTATAAGGTCCATCCATTGCTGGAACCATCATCAAACTGCCTTTCCTTGTGATGGTTATAGCTGGACCATGTATGTGGAAGTTCATGCTCCTGGCTGCTCAGTTGTCCTCATTGCATAGAATAATGTTGACTTGCATTTGCTTCGGGGTGGCATGGTGGTGCAGTGATTAGCGCTGTTGCCCCACACCTCTGGGACCTGGGTTCAAGTCTCTGCCATGGCTCCTTGTGTGTGGTATTCCTCTGGGTACTTCCAGTTGCGATGGGTTGTTCCCTGACTTGTGCCCATATGCTCTAGACCCCCCCCCCCCCGATAGGACCAGCAGTTACCAAAATTGAATGGCTGTTGTTGCTTTTTAAGGGCTTTATAGTAAAACTATGTGATAAAATATTAATCATATTATAATCATAAAATCACCCCAACTTTATAAGGACTCAAAGGCTTCCTGGCTGGATTCCCATAAAGTTTGAGAGGGCTTTGTTGTTTGTAGGCTTGATCTTAGGTTTAGGTTTAGGTTTAGACCTACCATCCACTGGACTAGCATGATGCTATTCAAAAATGCATTAAAAAAAACAACTTCTGAACTGCTTTTACTCTTCACGGCGGTGGCTGTACATAGGTACCAGGGCTGCCTTTCTTCAGCAGTGTATGTTGTGTTTTTTTATGGCTTTTCAGCCTCCCAGGTAGATCATTCATCTCTGCCGTCTTGCCTTCCCTGAGAACTGCTGCAAATCCAACACGCCCCATTCCAAAGGATCAGTGTCAAGCTTAGGCGGCCTACAATTACCACGGTCACGTAACCATATAGCCCTGTTGTGCGTAGGCTGACTGATACTGCTGGTTTGCATCTCTTATTAAAGTTAAACAATCTTTATTTAACAGTGTATACTGCAACAAACAAAATGGCTGAACAGTAAAGTTAAAGGAATCCCCTTTTGCAGGCTTAGTGTCCAGATGACTATTAGCTCAGTTCAACTCCTCATGCAAAGAGCTTCAGTTTGACAAGTTTTAGGCAGGAATGTAAGTTTAACTGCAATTACTTTAACATTCAGCCTGTCTGTCTCTTGAAGATTATTATCTGTTACCTGATGTTTTTATTACCCTGTATCCTTTGCTGATGGGGGAAGCACTGATTGGATTAGAAGAAGGTTCACGGATAACATGGCATCTGCTCAGAATCCGGCTCCGTTTCTCGCCAGGGACTCCTGGCGTAAAGGACCAAGCCTCCTAAACAAAAAGTGAGAAACTCAGCGCAGACCCAGTCGCACAGCGGCCAGCTAAAAGGCTGTGTGTGCAGGAAAATGATCGCTAACCCTCAGCATCTACAGACGCCTACCTGCATGTGTTTAGAAATCAACAGATTTAACAATGAAACTTCAGTCTCTGCATTGTGGTGCGCAATTACCTTATAATGAAGAGGATGTGTCTTTAATATAAATGCAGGCAGAACTTCTGACTCTCACAAACAGCAGGCAGAGTGCTTATTTTTACCATATAGGGAGAATTTAATTGGTTTTGTGTTTTTATTTTTAGGATCAAAGCAGACTGGCTTGTTGGATTGTTGTAGGTGCTGATTCCTCTGCAGCTTCCTCTGAGTCCTTCACAGTCATGTCAATTCCGGTTATTGTACAGAAGTTCTGACCAAGTGTTTTCACAGATAAGGACTGCGGTGTTGAGACGGTCGCGGATCTGCCTTGGATGTGTTTCAGTAGAACCTGTTTATATCTAGATTGACTCGTCTGTCTTTCTGCACGGTGAACAAGTGACTGATCTAACCAAGCTGTCACCATCTGGAACAAAGAATTCTGGGAAATACTGGGAGAGAGAGAAGACTTCTGTGGAAGTCTGAAATTAGAATATTTAGAAGCAAGAGGAGGATGAGTCACGTTTGGTTTGAAGTTTTCGCCCCACAGAAACTTTGAAAGAACATGCGAGATCAAGTTCTGCCACCTATATTAAAGTGCCTAATATGATATTTTATTTAGGGGGGCAGTTGCAGTTTTTGGTCATTACTTATCATTAAGGTTCAATGTATTCTTAGGCTAAATGTAGTTTGCTTTTCTACTGGATATAGGAGAGATAACAACAACAACGGATATTTTTGCAACCTTGGCTGAAAGGACTCCATTTCCCCGCGACTTCCTTCAGGAAAGGAAATGTGTGCGGATTAATTGTGCGGCTTGCGAGTGTCACATTTCAGTTTGTTGTTTTCAAACCCATCTTACTCACTCTTTAACCTTTAAACGAAGAGAACTATCAGAGAACTACCTTGAGCTGGGAGGGAGCAAAAATGTGGACTGTCTGACAGAAAGCTCGGCGAGAGCAAAAAAATGTGAATGGCTAAGGGTTCCTGAGGAACGGAGTGGGAAACATTGCAAACAAACAAACCGATCATTTCTTTGATGGACTGCTACCGGGCCTTGTGTTTGGAAAGGTTCAGAATCCCTGCCCTAGTTCAGACTGCCTTATGCCCCTCCAGAAATATTTTTATCGGATTACAGGTCACTGTATTTTCCAAGGAAATGGGGGCCAGTTCTTCATGCAGGAGTAAGAAAACGGAATCGAAAGAATGCAAGAGTCCTGTGATTTTCCGATAACAACATATACCCAACTCCAGTCATGCACAGCTCTGCGGAGATCTAGTTCTCTGTCTACATTTCGAACAGAAATCTGTGTTAGTGTGGAATTACCATTCAGTGACTGTGCAATTTGGAACAGTCCTCGTCCTATAGTAATTAAATTCTGAGACGTTAACTGAAAATTCATTATTCTGTAATTAATCCCCAAGCAGTAAAAGAACTTGCCTCACGTTAATTATAATTTGCTGCTATCATTTTCTATATATGATGTCACTGTTTAAACATTTGGGAGGTGAATCACTTGTCAAGATGTTGAACTCTGGACACCATAAGAGGATTATCTTCTTAAAAGACCAGTGTGATTAATTGCCGCTGATGTTAATCAAAATGAGAAATCACTCAAATAAAGGTAGACAGCTATTTAGGTATGTAACCATTTAACTCATTCTTGGCTTATTTTCGACAAAAAGTAGAATCCGGTTGGTCAGTTGTCACTGGTCCTTGCAGGATAGGAGATCCCTACATCCAAGAGGCAGAAAATTGACTTCCTAATGTACCAGAAGAAACCCTCCTCTTTGGGGTGATTTATCTCCTTGTTCTTATGGGAGAGTGGGCTTCCACCTCCAAGATCAATTGGAGGAGAACATCAAGTTTTCGATGGTATGAGGCTAAAGAAACCGATTTGGCAAGTGCCGTCAGACACATTGGGACCAGTGACGCTGATTCCAGCTGGCAGAACCTGTCACTTCCATTTGTCTTTCTCCTTTCGACAGGACACAAGTAGCCCACAAAGCATTCTGGGATTCTTTTGGTAATCAGTGTCCCATCGAAGGCACATTGCCCTTTCCTAACCTCAGTGTTTCAGAAAATCTGTGTCACCGAGTCAAATTACAGCAGCGGGTGCCCAATGAACCTCAGGTAAAATTCTGTGCAGTCCACAGGATGGCTGTATGCATCTCAGGACAGTCAGTAGATAACTCTCCCAAGGGACAGCCATAGAGGACCGTGTTTAAGATAATTAGATAATTAAGTTTAATCATATAAATAAGTGTAACTGTCTGGATTTCTTGCAATATTAATGTTTCGAATAAAGTGAAGGAGTTTGTATCATTCTATAAACTATTTTTTTACACACTACTCTATCTTATGTTACTGAATTTGGTAGGGACTGAACTCAAGAAAATAAAAATTGGCCTCCTCGTTTTGCTGTAGCGTGCTGGACCGATAGTGGGGAAAGTCTGGAATTTGATGGCTAGCGGATTTTCCGCCTCGCGCTCTGCTGTGCTTGGCTGCAGGTGTTCTGGCGGAGGCTGGCCTGGCAGACGGGCCGTGCCCCCCCCCCAGTCTGGTCAGCAGGGATTCTCACAGGCAGCTTCAGCCATCCGTGTGGCCTGACACGTAGGAACATGTATCTTCATGTAGAAACGCAGTCCTCAAATATCCCCCCCAGTGGTGGACGGGATGAGAATGCTGTCGTGTTGACAGGGGGCCTCATCTTAATAACGGTGTCGAAATCAGTGCCAGCCTTTGATTTTTTTAGGCATTAAAGCAAAAGACATTAAGTGAAGAACGTTGCATCTGTGGCACGTCTCCGCTTCCTCAGGCATGTCCACCAGACACAGCTGGGCTTTCTGGGTAGGGGTTACCAAGGATTTACTAGGCTTTATAGTTATAGCAAACACAGAAGTGTAGGGATGGTGTGTGACTCAGCAGGGTGGGGATGCTGTGCCCAGTAGGTCACCGGTTCAAATTCCAGACTCAGCAGAATGACAGGGACCTTCTGACCCCTGCTTCCTCATTTTAGATAAAGAAAATGTAAATAGGTAGGATACAGCGTATAATTATATAAAAAGGAAATCACGGGGCTTTGAGTGAGCTCTGCTGGAATTCACGTTAATTCCACCTTTGGTGGTTGATCCTGCGTTTCCATTATCCTGGAGGAAGCATCCTATTCTGCTACACCAAGCAATTTCTGTGACCCGTCCATACCCCCACCCCATATGATTCAAAAGGATTAGTTCTTGCCGTGCCTCCTCTGTCTGTCTCACTTTCCACCCGTTTTTACTCCTTCAGTGTCTAACTGCAGAGATGGTCTTTGGACTGGATGCTGGTTGCTGATCTTCCAGCTGTCCCTCAAGCCTCGGGGTTGAACTTAGCAAAGTCACGTCCGGGTGACTTGAATCTGACATTGCAGTTGACGAGTTTTGCATAAAAGCATGGAGTATATTTTAACATGAGCCTGACGCTTCTGTTGTCTCATCTGTACCAATAGTGAAACAGCACAGTCAATGTCATCTGTTAACTGTTTTCATGTTTGCTCATTTAATGAGTATTTCTACCCATTTGTTTTGAGGAATTCCCCCAAAAATCTAGCATGCTGAATCATGGTACAAATTAAAAACAAACGCTTCCAACATCAAAACCCTGATTGCCACAGATGATTTTCTTTCTTCTTGTGCAAGGCGTTTTAACATGAATCAGGACCTTATTAAATGCAATAAACATATTTTGTCGGCGTATTTTAATGTTTTATTCTGCATTTAATACTTTCCTTTGCCAGCAGGGAAATTAATGAAGATGGTTTTTCGCTTACCAAAAATCTTTCAGATGTACCGAACACATATTTAATAAATGAAAACACAGCAATAAAACGAATGCAACAAAGACCTAAAAAGAATGAGCACTTATTAACTGCTGGTATGCTTTTTCCAGAATCTGTGAGGTGTGAAGAGGTAAATTTGCGCAACGATGGTGTTATTAATACTCCGTTTTAAGTGGTGCAGGAAGTTGGAATGGCTGAGTCTTCACGCAAGTGGATTGGAATTTTAAGTTACATCGAGTTTATCCCCCCCATCCATGGAAACGATACAAATAATCTAATTAGAATAATGAACGCGTTTCTAGAAGGACCGTGTGGATAATTTGATCAGTTTAAGCGGACTGTTCCTCTCACCTTTACCTTGTTTTCTCACGGCCAGCTCTGGCTTTATATGAGACGTGTGGCATGCCATAGCGGGAGGAAGCCTTGTTGCATCACTTGTTGCACTTACTGGAAGTCACCTTTAAATCATTTTATTTCATTTTGATGCTGTGTACAAAGAACATACAGTCTGTGCATATACTAAGGGCATGAAACATCCATAGCGAACAAGACTTGAGGGGTGAGGTAGGCGATGGGATATTCCTCTACGGACGGGGATGCACGTAACTGGCACGCGGGTACATTCGCCGGAGCGATAAGCGCGGCGATTTCTTGCTGTAACAGCGCAAATGCGTACTTAATATATTTTGATTTGTCCTGGTAGGACAAGAAGTTACCGTGCATTTGAATATTCATACCGCGAAAGGAGTACGAATTAGCCGTATGAAGGTTAAAATGCACGATAATTTCTTGTCATATTACCGCAAATGCACATAAAATAAGTTCGGACCTGCGCTTTTACGACAAGAAATTGCCGCACAATGCGTAACTGCGTACCAGTTATGTGCAATCCCATCTATAAATAAGACTAACAAATAGATGTTAGCAGATAAATAATGGGTTTGTCGCAGTAATGTGCGAGTGTCAGTACTGTGAAATCAATGATTCATGACTTGTCTAAAAAAAATGGAGCGGATACAATCTTAAGAAGGACCAGTGGTCTGAAAGCTATATCCTGACTGATGAACCAGGTCATCACCGTGGAAACCAGAGAACATGTGACCAATGCTGGCCAATCCCAAGGCTTGTTTTCCAGAAGGCTTGTTTTGGCAGAACTTTCAGTATCAATAGTACTCAGTGGCTAATGTCCCAAATAGACTTTATAGGGCAGGAAAGTGCTAATCTATTAAGTTTTTTTTTTTTTTTTTGCATTTCACTGTTGAATAAGCAGAACCAAGCATACATGTGAAGAAAAAGTAAATCCATGTTTGATAACTTGACTTGATAATCAGGAAATATGTTTTTAATGATTTATCCATCCATCCATCCATTTTCCAATCAATTACCCATTAAATAGTTGCCAACAGTGTCAACTTCAAGATGTAACCAGAAACTTTGTGTTTATAGGAATGCCATGTATATTTTGCGTCTAAAGTTATGTCGCCCCCCCCCCCCCCTCTTTTTGTATTCACAGAGGTGCTGATCAAAGTTCAGGTTTTTGACAACAGTGACCTTTCACCTCTGGCGGGTGCTGCTGTCGAGATTTACGGGAACCAGTCCACGCTGGCATCTAGCAAGGCTGGCAGCGATGGCGTCGTCATGGCTACCTTCGTATACCGTCCGGGAACGTGGGTGATCGTCACCGCAGCTAAACAGGGCTACGTCACCAATTCGGCCCCCTGGCATGCTAACCGTGTCCCCTGTAAGTGACTTTCTCACTTTACCTCTGTAATGCTTCATTTTTTGGTCACTATCTCTCTCTCCCCAACCACAAAATCCATAAAATAATTACCATTAAACACCAGTTTTGTACATTCGGTTTTCATAAAGCTCCAGACTTAGGTTCTGTGTGGCAGCCAACACTTCTGCGGGTAGGAAACAGCTGTGACTTGTCTCATCTGTTTCCAGCACCTTTTTAACTATGAAAGTGCTTCCAGCTTCAACCCCCAGTGATGTTTTTGGCTGTCAGTCACCATCTTCTTGCGTATTTACCAAGCCAGCAGATCTACTGCTGTGTTTACACTTTCAAAAGGCCTAAGTACCTACGTTCATTATCTCCTGAGCACGAACGTCCTTCTGGAATTTCTGCTCTACTTCGATGCATATTATTCAATAACCCAAACCAGCCCAAGTCTTCATTACGCACCACAGAGTGACTCAGCCCACCTGGTGAGTGTTTCAGATGATCTTGGATGTGGTTCTCTTTGAAATGACTTGCAGGAGCGATCCTTAAAAACAGATCAGCAATGATCGCTAATAAAATTCTGGTTATGCGGCTCTGAAGAGGATTTTTTTTTCCAAGTTCCTGATTCTATGTAAAACATCACATATGCTGCGTTTAAAGAACGTCAGAATGACATTGTCTGTTAATCCCAAGCTGGTTAACGTCAAGCGTGTTGTGAGTTGCTTTGCTGAACTGGATCGGTCCCGCAAGCAAGCACTGCATCACATCACCAGCATACCTCATTCTTATAATGCCCAGCCATTCGGGGGGGGGGGCGTACGCTAGAGTGGTCCCTCTTTAGTGCTCTTTGAAAAGGTCTTTGAAAGTTTCTCTGCTGGATTTCATCCCCTCACAACGTTGCAGTGATAGCTGACAGACGTATTGCAAAATCAACTTCTAACCAGTCTGAGCACCTTTTTCATTACATTTTTGTTACATTTCCTATGTAAAATATGAGTAATATTCCTTCCCGCTTCCCCAAGAAACTGCTCAAGTGATTCACTCATGCATGAGTGTTTGTTGGACACGTGTTTCTCGTCACCAAATACCGATTTGTCGGGGCTTCGGTTTCACTGTTCTGTAGACGTTCCGGTGCTTGTTTCTTTGTGCCTGGCGACAGTCATACAAAAGGCCTTCGCGTGTGGTCAGGGCTTGGCTGAAGCAGGGCTTGGCTGAAGCAGGGCTGCCGCTCCTTAGGAGACCCGAACGCAAGCCTGCCCAGCAGATGGTGAGATGGAGGGCCCAGGGTTGGCGCCATCAGGGTGCATGCGGGGTGCATTTCCTGCGAGAATCAAGAAGGAAACCAGATCAACATACCTTTGGAATCAAAGGGACCAGAAGAACCATGAGGAGGAATTCTCCCTGAAGGTGTTCAGACAATGATTTTTAGAAGCACTTCTTAGCCAATATCTGCAAACTCCCAACAAATTATGTTGCATCTGTATGTTCAGCTTCTCTCCAGGATACAATGGGGTTACGTTCCGATAAACCTATTGTAAGTCGAAAATATCCTAAGCCAAAAATGCATTTTTATACAGTATTCCTAGCCCAACGATTATCATTTTATTTTATAAAATATGATAGTTTAGCCTGCCTAAAATATGCTTAGAATTAGCCTACAGTTGTGGCAAAATCATTAACACAAAGCCTATTTCATAATAAAGTGTTGAACGTCCCAAGTAATTTATTGAATAATGTACTGAAAATGGAAGAACAGATTGGAATTGGAATACCCATCGTAAAGTGAAAATATCGTAACACAGACCATCGTAACCCGGAGAGCATCTGTATTGTAATTTGTGATGTCACAATTGGTTGCTATATAAGCAGCTACACTTGTGATTTTTTAGATGGGTGTTTAATGTATACAGAAACCCTCAGTGACGTATGATGCAGGTTGTGTTACACGTAATTACTCCTGAAGTACGAGTATATTTATAACCCGAAATTGCAGTCTTGCGAATCGCAGTAGTAAAATTTTAGTTTTACGATTTTTTTTTTTATTTTTCTCTCCGTGCTTGTCAGCTTCGCGGGTCCATTCAGAGGCACCATTGCCAGTCGAGGGAAAAGCTCTTAGACATTAAGCTTTTGAGGAGCAACCCTCCTCGATTCGTTATCCGCCAGCTGACATTTGACATACTGCCCCCTTTTCTGCGTGCGCTACATCTGCCGTGCGTGAACGGGGGGGGGCGGAAAAAAACCCCAAGAGCCTCGCAAGCACAGAAACAAAGACAGACTTGGCAGGCGCAGCCTAGAGAGCGGGTTGGCATAAATATTCAAGCTCCCCCCCGCCCCCCCCCCGCTTCACCCTATTGGTGTCGAAACAAATCTGGGTTCCACTTTAGCCTATAACCATTCTGAGAGTGACTCTCCCTTTAATTTGGGTTGCCAGATCCTGGCAACGAAAGCTTTAAGGTTTCCCTCACTAGCGTGCTTGTGGTTTGTCTGGACCAGGGCGTGTTTATACCTGTCGGGTATCGGTGGGGGTGAGAAAATGCTACAGCCCTCGGTCTGACGTATGAGTTGGCTGGAATTGGATTTGTGACTAAATACTTTAGGAAATACCCAGCTATATCATTACATATAGCGCTCACAGAAAGTCTCAGGACTCTCTCCTAATTCTGCAAAATAGCAAATTTATTGGTTTTCTAACAGAAGTCCATTGACAAGCAATGTTTAACGTATCTGCACATATCTTCCACACAGACATTTTCTTTTTATGAAGCGTCATAAGTTTTTATTTTTTTTTTGACTGACTCATTCAATTCTGTTCTTCACAATTTGATATTATTTGCAGTTGTAGTCACCGGCTCCCAGAGGGATACTAAACAAAAATGTTTGGTGTTTTATCTTATTGCAAAGGTGTTACTAATTAAAAAGTGCGCAATGAGACTGTTTGCAAAAGAACTTAAGTCATAACAGCTCTTTTAGAACGATAATTTGAGTTTAAGAATATTATTAGTCGAATGTTTTACTTCAAACAGACTGTTTCTAATATGGTGGGTGTGTGTGTGTGTGTGTGTGTGTGTGTGTGTGTGTGTGTGTGTGTGTGGGGGGGGGGGGGGGGGGGGGGGGGGGGGGGATTTAATAAATGAATACAGTATGCATGACTGAAATGAGCGTGCCAAGACTTTACGTCTTGGAAGGCATAAAGTTGACAAGTAGATAGTTTCCATGACATTCCTGTTTCTTTCAGTATACGCCTCCGTCAGCCTCTACCTGCTGCCTCAGAGGCCGGCCACGCTCATCCTCTACGACGACGTGGTCCAGCTGCTGCTGGGATCACCAGGTGAGAGCGTCTTCCAGGATTTAGGCGAGGAGCATCCTGTCCAGTGGATTTAATGGATATCGGAAAGCAGCTGGCAGGAAGCGGGTCGGTACTACGGTTATTCAGCAGTGTTTTCCTCGTTAAGGACCCCCATTAAATGCAGATCCTGCGACTCTTGCCAGCCGGAAACCAAAGTAGAGAATTTGCTGGAAAACGAGAAAGCTGTGATCGTTTTTTTTTTTTTTTTTTTTTGTTAAATTCATTTACAAGATTTTGTCGCATGAGCTTCAATGACAATAAATATCTCGAGTCTCCAGCTGGTTATTTTAGCGTAATTAAATTGTTAACTGTCTGCATGGTTCTGTACCCTACAATGTCATATGCTTTTGTGGCTAAAAGCAGGCAGGATAGGATTTGGATCAACGCTTGAGCCATGGAGTGTGTGGACTCTTTGGGAATTTTAGTTAAATACGTAGAAATTTAAAGTAAAACAAATATAAATTTACGTTAAGTAATTCTCTGGGGAAGTCGGAATACATGTCAGATGCTGTGTTGGGATCTTTAATATAACGGCACTCAGTTTTGGGAAACATTTAGCTGGTTGCATCCTGTTGTCACAGCTCGATGTTTTTGTACGTTTCTGAAGATAATTAAAATCCTCTGAGAGTTGAGGTAGCAGATTGTACTAGGAGGGTTGAGAATGCATGTGCATATTAAAGCAAAATCAATAAGATCCACGTGACAGCAGCAGCTAGAGTGATCCATCTGCATGCAAAATGTAAATATCTGCACCTTATCTGCATTGGGGGGGGGGGTATAAAATCCTGTGATGGAGAGCAATGTCAGAATCCAGGATTACTGATCGCAAAGGGTGATTGAAGCTCGGTGTGAATTTCCTAATGAGGTAGTAAAGACTGTTTTCTCGCTAACGCTTAGTTATTCGGTGTTTAATTTCAGTGTCCTTGAAGGCACATGTTCCGCTCTTTTTTTTCCATGTACGAATTTGGTTCAGGTCGTTATAAATTGCAAGGTTAGATGTGAAATTCAAATTAAGATAGCGAAGTGTTTCTTAGCTATTGTTAAGAGTTGCTAGCAGTTGTCCGTGTCATACTTAATTTGCAACTGCACTTGGTGTGTTGGGGGGGGGGGGGGCTGTTTCTAGGGAGACAGTGGCATAATGCTGGGGGTGGGAGCTTTGATTCGGGGGGGTGTGTGGGCGTCTGTCAGGAGACAACCCGTCACATCCACCATCCGCGTGCTCTTACCGCAGATTTGACAAGCCGTGACGAATAAAGGCTTACGACTCGTAATGTGACACAGCATCATACACGGTAGATGTTTCGAGGGTGTTCAAAAGGGAATGTGCCGTAATTGTCACAGACAAACAGCTCACAGAAAGCTTGAACTGCTCTAAACACTATTACATCCATGGAAAAAACTCGAATGCTAATATATTGTTCATTTTAATCGCGATATTCCTGAATTTCCTTGGCCCACTTTAGGTTGCCGTGGAAGGACTTCACTTACATACTTAAAATATGTTAATGAAGCAGAATGCCAGGAACTCAAGGCCCGTGCCATTACAACTAATATTAGCGCCAACAGCTGTAGATGTTATTATCCTAGTTAATGGACATTTCATTTCATTAGTGCCTTAAATGGGAGAGTTCTAAGACTGTGAGAGACTTCCATCTTAACATACATGACGCAAGTGTTGGAATATTAGTCGGTTATTTAAAAATCAAATATCTGAAGCAGATGGGTGATTACAAACATCTCACCACAGGAGTATTGATTTCAGGGAGGTGGATAAGGTTGAACAACCCAGTCACAAAATGAATGAATGAGAGAAAGAGGTGAAAGGGGTTGGTGTGCGTGGGGGGGGGTCTTTTGACAGAAAAATTTGTCGAACATTAGGGGGAGGAGGAAAAAAATTCAGATTAAACAACAAATTTTTGGGCCATAGTGCATCATTCGCGGATGTTGGGGAACTCAGTCAATGTACAGGAGACTCCAGGAAGTTGACTGTGATTATATCGCCGCTATTATGATGTAACTTTCTTTCCCTGTTTACACGACGGGGTAAGTTAGTTGTCGTGACTCCATCTGTGTCGCATGAAGAATTTTTCTGAAGAGAATTGGCTTACTGGGGCTCGATGTGCAGGAAGAGGCCGAATTACCCACGGGTCACGTTTCAAAAAAGGCATTTAATTTGCCTTGTTTATGTAGGATTGGCACATTTCTCAAAAGAAGCATATGACTGGTAGCGGTTAGCTTTCAGGTGTGTGTGTGTGTGTGATTTGTGATAACGCTCCGTCTTTCTGCCAGCACTTTATCGCCAGTTTTGCTCGTATTTGCCTAGAAGGCTGCAGGTCTGCAACGGAAACCAATACAGCTGCCATCTCCAGGGTCTTTGTCTCGGTCTCCGGAGATGACTGAGACTGTTGGTTCAGCAGTCATTGGAGGACTTTTTCCATCGTCTTAGCTGGGCCTGAAGGCCAAACCGCAGTGGCTGGTCGGAATGGAACACTGCAATTTAGAATTCTTCGGGGCGCACCGATGTCGCTAACCCAAAACGCCACCCGAGAGATCACTGAGAGGGGGGCAGTCGGGCAGCCGAAAAATGGATCAGTAGGCATGTTGTTAAAAAGACTACCTGTAATGCGTGTAAGAGGGCAATAAAAACTCACTGACAGATTACTACAGCCAGTACTCCTGGAGAGTACACTTAAAAGCATTGTTTCGGTCACTGAATTTTTTTTATTCTGGTACTAACAATAATGAAAACACTGTTTCTATGAATATTATATGTTACCACTGGGAGTAAGGGTAGACCCACTTTCAGGAAGCACCAATACCCCCTTGTTCGTGCTTAATGCCCTGGGCTGGATCCTCCTTTAGGGTGAATAGTGCACAGGCCCATCGTCAGATCTGAGTCTCTGCGCTCGCACTGCATGTTTTGTACCCTTCCCAGCGAGCCCAGTGGGGAGAGGCGCCTTAGATGTGAACGCAGTGGGTCACAGTGAGAGGAGAGCTGCGTGATGCTGCCCCCAGTGGCCCACTGGCAAAGGCCTGGTCCTCTTCACACTGGGCTGACACTGACTGTGCTGCTCCACTGTGAGTTCTAGAACCACGTGGAAATGTTTTCTGAAATTCTACCATAGAAATAATTAATATATATGATTATAGAGCAGGGTTTCCCATTCCAGTCCTCGGGGACCCACAGATGATCCAGGTTTTTGCTCCCTCCAAGCTCCCTGCCAGACAGTCTACATTTTTGCTTCCTACCAGGAGCTCGGAGGGAGCAAAAATGTGGACTGTCTGTGGGTCCCCGAGGACTGGATTGGGAAACACTGCTACAGAGGGTAAACAGTCATCAGCTGCCAAAGTGGGAAGACCAGTAACCATTTATCTCGCCTAATGGCATCATAAGATGGGACACATGCAGTAAGTAGATGCCCAGAAATGTAAACTTCCTGCCCCATTGGTCTCTGACCTGTGACCTACTCTGGTCCAGTGGGAAGGCAGGGCATCCTCTGTCTGAGTTTATGTACATGACTTACATATAATGTCTTAATACATCTGTCAGGGAAACACTTGGAAGATACACAGAGCTGACAGAAAGTCTTGAGAAGCTTCTGTAAAATGACATTCTGTAAAAATGTCACAAATTCATTACAGCTCTGTTTCTGCTGTTTTGCTATTAACTGCAGTCGAATTAACTTAACTCAGAACAGCTCTTTAGAACTATAAAGTATGTTTCAATCCATCACCTACTTGTTTTACTTAAAACTACCGGATGTGTCTAATGTGATATTTTTTGTAAACAAATGAATAACATAATGATTTAGTTGTGAAACCAATGAATTTGCAGTATCTTTATTGAATTAAGCAAGCGTCCCAAGACTTTCTGTGAACGCTATATATAGATCCCTCTGAAAACTGACCCTGGTGCTTGATTCTAAGGATAATAAATGGATGAAGCCTTTGATATGTGCGACTCTCTTCTGAGGTTGTTTGCCTTTAAAGGTTGGAGTTCTACATAGCAGCCTTAAGGGGTGGCTTTAAGAAACTGGAAGAATCTCTTGACCTCACTTCCCGTCGTCTGCATCCCTGGCATCTGGACTGTTCTGTTCTTCTGGGTGCTTTCCCCCTCCTCCTGGCACCAGGCCCCCGGCGCTGGCGAGTGGCAGGCCCTCGTTTGGAAGAGAACCCCTCTTGAGGTCCCTGACCATCTGAAGGAGCGATTCAATGGCTCATAGTTCTGAGACTCCAACTTTGGATTCGACGAGGGCCTGGGAACAGCTCATAGATGAATGAGGGACAGGAAGTAACTGTGGGAAATACCGCAGGAAATCACGGCCTCATTCTGCAGGGTAACCGTATACAAAACAGTGTTGTGCGGAACCTGCCGCTGTGAGATTGCAAGGCTGCAACATTTCTGCTTCCCTTGGCACATTTTGGTGGGGGAAAAAAAACAGCCCAGGGAGAGATTTACTGACTTGTTCAGGTTTTATAGATGAACATGCGGAACAGGGATGTGTCCGCTCAGAGGAACATCACTGAGTGATCCAGAGGCTGTATATAAAATAGCCGCAGAGCACAGAGATATGCGGATCGCACAGCTGACGGACCGGTCCCAGTGTGCAGCTGTGGCTAGTTAAGACCCCAGGAATGCATGCACTCCCTTTGCTGTGGTCACAGGATCCCGGCGTCCAGCGTGCTGTGTGTTGGATGGTAGAGGATCGTCAATGCAGTCGATATTGAGTGAACATCAATGCATGTGCAATGTTTTCCGAAAACGTTATCGTCAATTATTTTGCGGTTGAGTGTATGAAGGATTGACCTAGATATTACGTAATCCCCAGCCGGTCCGAGCAGATTGGAATTTTTCGGTCTTAAGATATCTCTCCCGCACCCCTCTCAGACTACAGTCAAGCTCAGAAAGATATGTATTCCAGGGCGTGTCATAAATTATTTCTCACAAGAAGGCTGTATTATCTTGTCAGCTAGCAGCTTCTTAATTCTTTCGTCAAGTTCGCTGCAGGGAGCCTAAATGGCTGGGGAACACTAATATTTTTGACCCAGTGTGGTGGTGGTGGTGTTTGTTGCTGTCGTTGTTGTTAACTGTATTTGCGTCGTTCATTAAATCACTCAGCTGGAAAGAACATCAGCAACAGGAAACAAGCTCTTCCTGAAACAGCCTTGCCTCGCGCAGGCTGGGACCTTTCCCCATTGTGTCGCCACTCTTGTCACTAGCTAGGAGACACACTGGGTCTTTATTAGAAACAGACGTCACTTCAGCCTGGTCTCTGTTAGCTGTGCCAGCACAGCTGGTGGCAATAGAGCCCAGCAGAGACGACCTCAACTGACTGCAAGCGGCTAAACGTCACGGCCCTTAGATCTAAATCTTTGGTCTCTAGATCACTTTATTGATTTTGTTAGAAATTTTAATGTCACTTTTTGGAATAGCACCCTGTTAGACTCAAATCAGAACTTTCTAAGGTCGCCAGTCAGGTTAGTCAGACAACAGGGTCAAATCGACTTTCACTGTTGCCAGAAGTGGAAAGTTCAGGTCCAGATAGTAAAAATCCAGACCGAGATTTTGTTTCAACCAGTTGAGTACTCTGTGACTGCGACAGGCACAACAAAATCTTTGTGTGGATATTTACTTTCTGAACCTGAAAAGCACCTCTGTCGGTCTCTAGAAAAGCTGCTGTTATAACATAGGACACATCGCATTCCCTTCACCATTAGGACAACATCACAAACAGACCCTCTGGCCAGTAAGATTTATGTATAAAAACTCATTCATTCCCTTGATCTTAAATGCTTCCAAATAAGGCTTTGTGATATTTGATGATTTTAATGCTTATCGTGTTGTATGATGTGTTATGTGCGAGCTGTGTATGAGGAGTTTCTGTTAGTTTGTAATAGACAAAGTTTTCTTGATACTTGACACTCACAGAACGACTTTCCCGTCTTCGTACGGCATGTTTACAGTTCTAATGGAGTCACGGATACGCGGTTCAAAAGGCGAATAAGACACCAGGGTCAAGTGAAATACAAGCTCGACGACTGGAGACTTGGGTGATTTAAGATTTACTCTGTGTGGGATTGGTGCTGTGGTCTTGCTCCAATGTTGGGGGGGGTGGGGCTGTGATGCCTTGAATATTGAAAGAGATTGGAGGGGAGACGGAGAAGCAGTGGAAGGGCAGCATGGAGACAGAAGCAGCAGGAAATGGTAATTGGTCAAGACAACTGTGAGGATGGTGGGAACAGATTGGTTTGTCAGATTTTAAGCTCCACGTCTCCCTCTGCAGTTCAAGACTTTCCTGGAGCCTGTAGATTAAACAGAGTGTGTTACTGATTTGAAGTGCATTTAATTATTATTATTATTTACATTGCACTACCTCCTGCGTAGCACTACCTCCTGCACCACCATCGCCCCTATCTATGCTTCTGATTACCCTTCTGTAGCATATCCATACATATTTGGATGTTGGGCTGCCTTGTGTTGATGGTGGTACCTGCTGCTTTTAGGAGCACTCAGTCACGTACCCCCCCACGCCCCCCCAGGGTGCTTCCCCTACCCTCTAGGTCAGTGTTCCTCAAGCCGGTCCTCAGGAGTCCTGAGGCGGTCCACTGTGACCGGTTTGGGAAACACTGCTCTAGGTCAGTGACTTATGTGAATCTCGGGGATAATAACCCTCAGTGTCGGGCGATGATCTTGTGGGGGGTATTTGTTCATTCTGTCCCTTTCTGCCATTCCAGGAGGCAGGATCCAACCTTGGGTGCAGTTTCAGAGGAAGGCTATCCGACTGTCCCTCAACTCCTCCTACACCGACCTGGTGGCTATGCTGACAGCGGCCAAGAGCCAGTACGAGATGGGAGGTTTCCCCTACCCACTGGGCCGGGAGGGCAATGGCACAGGTGAGGGGGCGGAGCACAAGGAAAGGCGGGGCAGGGGCGGGGCACAAGGAAAGGCGGGGCAGGGGCGGGGGCTTTAGGGAAAGAAGTGAGCACAAGCAGATTGTTGGTCTGATTGGTTTAATGAAGTATTCGTGTGCTTGGCTTTAGGCGGAGACGGCGGCTGGGTGGAGCTGACGCCGGTGGGTGCGGTCAGCACCCGCCTCTCCACCCGCGACGGCAGCACCCTCCACGTTTCGGATCCCGTGCACGTCTCCGTTCCGCTGCCCCCCGACACTCCCCTCAAGGGGGCCACTAGCGTGCCTGTTTGGAGATTTGAAGCCAGCACAGGTGAGAGTTGCCACGGCGTGGGTCATGTGACTGTGATGGCCACACCTCCTTGGCGGTTCGGATTATATCATAGTAATCATGTATTGGTTTGTCAATGGACATAAACAGTCCCTGGGATCAGTCTGTGGCTCAGTGGGTTAGTATGCTGGTTGCGTCCAAATTCAGGGGTTGCATCCTTCAAATGATGTGCAGGGAAGCTGCAGCCTTTGGAGACCAAGTCCTTTGAAGGTTGAGCAGAAAGCCTGGTCAAACGGCTTGGTCTACAGATTATTTCCTGTTTGCGTCACCAGCCATTCCGGCCCTTACGCTTGAGTCACGAAGTGCAGCTCCTATCGCCCAGCCGGGACACGCCCGCTTTACCTCTGTGCAATGAATTCTGGGATATATCGGTCTGCAAAAGATCCATTGGGTGAATCTTTTGCGACTCGGCCAAAGATGGACACTTTTCTAGACCGTATTTGAAGGAGCCTTTGAAATCGGACAGCCTTGTTGCATCTCTCACACATTCAGTCTTTGAATACAGCTTTAGAAGGATGCAGCTCCTGAATTCACCCATAGCCATTGTGCCTGTGATTAGAAGGTCACGGGTTCAAATCCCAGAGTTCACAGAATGAGCAAAGCCCTAAACCCCCAATTGTCCCAGGGATTGTTTGACCCCCACCGTCTGTTTCAGTAAATGCCCCCACTAAATAAAATGTGCCTGGTCATCCTTTACACTGTGTAATTGTATGTCAACAAAATTTTCAAACCCATGTCAACAGAGATTTTTGGCTTGCATGCACCCTTGGTCCCAGTGTCACAAAGAGACATGTTCTGATTCGTACTGGATATCTGAGGAGCGTAAAATATACACACCCATCTATCTTCCATCCATCCATCCATCTTATCCAGCACAGCAGTGGTATCAAACGTTCACAGGGCTTCCCTAAGGTTGATTTGTTTGCCCTGATTCCACCCCTCTCCCACACACACACACACACACAAATACACACAGACCCCAAATAACCTTGAATTAATTTAATTAGTTATCATCGTACTATGTGTCCAAGCATATAATTTGTTCAAATAGGTCTGTTTCAACCTCTAACCCCCCAAAATAGTTCTGTTTTTTTCCCCTCACCTGCCCCCCCTGCAATTCCTTCATGCTCCTGGGGGGGGAAGGGGGCGTTATGGGGAGCCTTGAGCCTATGCTGTGAAACACAGGGCACGAGGCAGGGGACAAGCTAAACCAAGAGTATAGTAAATGCTCTCTTTGACTGAAATTCAGCTATCGATATTGATAGCTTTTATCGAATTCCTGATTGTCTTCTGTCAGTTTATCAGCTCAGAATCACTGACGCTGTGAAAAAGCGCAGCCCTGCTCTGGACGATGGGCTCGCGGCGAGTTTCAAAAACCGCCGACCACCTGGCTGCAATTTAAACGCGGGGCTACAGGACATGCCGGCGCTCGTTTTATTATTCGGGGAAACCTCGTTTAATGTGGACCCCCTACCGCGGTAAACATGACAGACAGACGGCAGGCAGGGGGAGAAAGGGCCGCTAATTTGAGGTTTGGGACCATCGGCTCGTTTCAAAGATGCTGCCATCAGCATTTCCTGTCCGGACCGCGGCGCCAAAGGGTTAAACCGCTCTAGCTGCAGCGCGCGCTTTGCCCGGCTGAAAGGCCCGTTATGCGAAGCCCGAAGGCTTTCAGAGAGGTCGCACCAGAGTTTTCCACATAGCGGGGGCTTTTGTGCACCTCCCGGAGAAATGAGAGGCTTGCCAGACTGGGCCTCTTGAGTGTCTGCAGCCTTCCATCCAAATTTCATTTTGAAGGATCCGATTTAATCTGAAGAATCTCATCACGGTTCCCCATCCTTTGTGGGGTGAATGAAATGCGTTTCCCCGCAGATGTTCACGTCACTCTTATCTTCTCAGTGGTATCGAGTTTGTTTAGGCTGAGCGCTACGGCTTTAAGTAAGTCAACAGTGGAGGATTTTGTGGACGCCATTTTCGATGTGTCAGTAAACAAAACAGCCTTTTGAAGCTGCTTTGATGCTGTTGTATTTCAGCCTGGGGGGTCCTTAGCTGTTTCTTAATCCTTTGCTAAATTCCCAATTTAAGCAGAGGGGGAAGTGATGTTTAAAACTCCGTCCACAAAATATCAGAATGCTGTAATAATCTGGTCTGATTCGCCGATAAATGTGGTGTAAACTCCGCGAATGGTGAATAAATTATCCCCATCTTCCTGTTTTTTGTCGTAGGGACACTGTTGCCATGGTAACCTGCTCAGTGAGAGAAAAGGGTGGAAATTAGTGGCGGGTAGGTGGAAAGGAAAGGGGAAAGAAGCTGTGTTTCTGTGGTGTTTTGAGGTCCCAAAAAAGCCCATTTGCTGTTCCTGGGGGATTAATACCACAATCTGTCTTTCTATTGACGGGATCTTTCACTATAAACTTGAGCAGCACAGTTAGTAGTTTTAAGTAGATCAGGGATCAGGGTTGGTGATGTCATCAAAACTCAATGTCAGCTCCCCCCCACCCCTGCAAATTATATTGCACTCCCCAACCCATGAAAGCATAAGTTGAGTCTATTTTACATAGCTTCTGTAGCTCAACAAGTAGACCACTAACAATGCATAGGTTGTGGGTTCGAATCCCAGGGTGTATAACACAAATTGTAGCCCTTCTCTGTACTGTAAGTCGCTTTAACTAAAGGTATCATATAAACGAATAAATATGTTGGAGTGAGAAGCACCTTTTGCTTTTCAAGTCAACAAAACAGACACGGGAAGGATTTAATTAGCTATTTCTCCATAAGGTGACAATGCGTTATCCTGAGCTATATGCACAGCTAGCTGACCGGCGTCAGCGTGAACTGCACAGAAGATGGCAGCATAGCAGAGCAGCAGCGTGACCGATTGGGGCGGCCAGACTGGGATTTATGTTCCGTTTGTCCCCCCCCCCCCCATCATCTCTCACTCTCCCTGCATAGTGACTCTGTCCCCTTTCATAACACATACTTAAACCAAAAGAAAAGCTCGCCATGAGATGCCCAATCTGTCACATAGGGGGCGCTCAGGATACCGCATCACAGGCGACTTCATTGCGATCATCTCCTCTGGCTCCGCTTTCCTAGCTGCTAGGCCGAGCCAGTGGTTTTCCAGTCCGCTAACTGCCCGGAGATTCCGTTCCAGATTTTTCGTTTCAGCGGGCTCCGCCACGTGCAGAGCAGCTCGAGATGGGAATTAGTATTCAGTGTGTGTCTGTGGGCAAAATCAGGGATACTGGCGAAAGAGCACAGAGCCAGCAAGAAATTGAAATGCGGCGTTTGAGACAGCGACCGGGGCCGGCATGTGGGTCGGTTATAGAACACCCCCCCCCCCCCCCCCCACAGTGTGCGTAAAAAAAATCCAAATTGGCACTTTTTTCTATTAGAAAGGCGGGGCTGTGTTTTATCATTAGGACTCTGGAGTCAACGTAGAAAGACTGTTGATTTTCCTTATTGTAACTGAAGCTTTGTGACTGGAAAACAGGAAGCTGGGTATTGCTATACCTGCAGGCCATATATTTATATCAAGCTTAAAATCCTGAAGAAGGCCCTCTCCCCCACCGGGTGATGAGACCTCCCTCTACTGCCACTCAAACAGTGCCCTCGTGTGGCTGGGATCTTAAATAACATGCAGAGCCCCTGTATTACATCTGTTGTGCCTTTCCTTCGCATTCTTACTGAACGCTGGATTTTTTTTGTAATCCAAGGAGTATTTTAATGTGATCCCACTGGGATTCGTCACAGCAGAGGATATGAAAGAGCTTGGGGAGAGGAAGATGGCCGATTGAAGGTTCGGTGCCGTGTGGCTAAAGTGAGAGTAACATATTGACTGTTTTGCTCAGGCTGCAGCTATAATCAGGTCTGACTAATGGACCTGCTGTGTGGAAGCTGAGAAGCAGGCAAGGGCTGCAAAAGAGAAGCACGACCCTAATGTCATTCTTTTGGCATTTTAATTCTTCAGGAACTGAAAAAGAAGAGAGCTCTCCACACATAATACTAATATCCCCTCAGAGAGACCCTCATTTCTTCTTCATATCAGAAACGACTATTAGGACTCAGTCCCTGGGATCAGTCAGGAGTGCAAACACCGGTGTTGGGCATTTCATGTCCAGAAGCTACAAATCCAGCCCAAGATTTTGTTTCTACCAACCAGTTGTGTGTAAAGACTCACAGACACAGAGTACTCACCACAAAGCGGGGTTACTGGCTTATCGGGGTAACTTGTCGGATTTAAGGTAGTCTGGGAAAAATGTAAGTGAACGAATATGAAGTCCATTTAACCTGTGATACCTTAAATCCAACAAGTTAGCCCGATAAGCCAGTAACCCTGCTTCGTAGTACAGGCCACTGGTTGGTAGAAACAAAGTTTTGGCCTGGATTTGTAACTTCTGGACCCGAAATGCCCAACACTAGCAAAGAACACTAAATTAACACTCCGGCAGTGGGATTCCAGCCTATTTTCTTAGACATGTCAGTGACATACTTCAATTTAATATAAAGGTCTCCTAGACCGGATGTGTTTGAAGGTGATCGACATCCTTAATGTAACTGCTGGTTTTGACTTCCCTGGTTCCGCGCTCAGGAATGAATGAAATTAATTTCATCCACCATCCTCCTATATGAATCCCTGTACCAGGAATAAAAGGTTTTAGATTTATTTTTGCCACGTCTGTCAGCACTGGAAGCAATCAAGAGCTTTTGCAGACCAAGTTTATTCTTTGCTTTGATTTTAGGGATGGGCGGGGGTGGGTATGAGAGGTTATTGTGGATAAATTTATAGAGCATAGTGTAGTTATGAAATTAATTGCCAATGGAAGTCAAAATATGGCCAAACGTAGTTCTGATTCCAGTGAAATTGGACCTTATCCATAATACCAGACGTTCTATATTAAATATGAAGGTCAGGGTGTTTTTTTTCTAATATATCGTCTGTCATCCTTAGTCTAGTGAAAAATCCATTAACAAAATTCACTGTCATCCTGTCCTGGACTCTGTTATGAAGGTCGATAGATGGGACTAACAAAATGTACAATTTTCAAATACAATAGTTGATAGAGAGATGGCTGGATGGATGGACGGATGGGCAGACGGACAGATGGACGGATGGATGGATGATGGAGGGACAGGTGGATGGATGGATGGATGGATGTGTACACCTGTTATGGACCAGTATGTTGTCCAGGGTTATACTCTGCCATTTGCCCTGTGCATCCTGGGATAGACCACAGGGTCACCATGACTCTGCACTGCATAAGCAGTTATAGGACACGGTCTGATAGATGGAAATAGAAGCAATGTAAGTTGCACAGTATATATGTATATTTGTCAAAAGTGTGAGGATGCTGGCCCTGACTTTGGCTCCATCTGGCGTCTGGAACCGGAAATGCATTCTTGTCACGCATATCCTGCCGCACGGATCCCCGTCAGCTGACGGTGGCTTGTGCTCTCATAGGTCTCTGGATCAGGAACGGCACAGGATACATTAAGAAAGAGGGAGTGCAGATGATCTGGAGCTTCGTCGCCCCTCAGCTGGGCTACTGGCTGGCAGCTTTCCCCTCAAGCACAGGTGACTGAAGCCTCCCCCGTGACACATTTCACCGAAACTACAATAAACCCCCATTTCCCAGCAATGAGCGTAATACTTACACCATGTGTTCTAACTGTGCAAATTGCCCTTGTATCTAAGTTTATGAGGCCCCATGTAATTTAGTTTGTTTAATCCCTACCCACTTCAAATACTTCATCACTCATATTTTCTTTTTTGCTTCTTAATAGTTATAAATAAAATTCATATACAAATATGATCCTTCCTGATCGGCTCAGTTTGCTCTGGTTTATAGTGATACTGCATCTTACTGGGTATATAATGCAAGTCAATATCTAATGAGTTTTTAAAGGTGTTTACTGAACGGCTTGTTAATTGGTATACTTTCAGAGAGAAAATAATAAGGTTTGTAGTTATAGTCTAAAATAAACTTTTTGCTATGGATTACAAATTGTGAACACATGAAACCATCAATTGTGTACATCTTTGACAATACATTAGTAATCCTATTCTTTAATACATTAGTAATCCTATTCTTTAATACATTTGTAATCCTATTCTTATTACTCATTTATGTAAAAAATACATATACTTGTTCTTTTTATTTAATGTTTTGCATTTTGTCAAAAATGTAACTATGCTATATAAAAGCCCAAGATTACCATAAAAAAGAAATAATGTCTCATTCAGGCTGAGAGAAAAGGTATCTTCACCTTCTTTGCAAAAGCTAAATATCACAGTGCCAGTAAGTTAAAAAGGTCAAGATAGCTGTAGGCAAATTCCCATTCAGGCACTATAATAAAATTAAATCCCTTTAATGGCTGAATAATTCCATGACCCATAAACCTTTGTGCATTCTCCTGCGAAATATAAAACGCTGAATGTGAGAAAACGGGCTAAGTAACTGCAATCCGTCATAACTGCCTGACATTTTCATCTCCTCGAGGGATTAAATTCTACTCGACGGATCGAAAATTCAGAGCGCCCATCCTTCCTTGTAACTCATAGCAACAGGCCGGTCTCAGCATGATGCTATTATGGCGTGTTCAAAAGCCCAAAAGTGATCCCAGCTTTTGCCAGCGTCCTTTGGCTCTGTAACTATAGTTTAAGCGCTGATTTATGCATAATGGTCTTGACATGATTGGCATATTTTAACAAGAATTTTGTCTGCGACGTAAAAACTATGTAATTAATGAATAATTAATGATTACATCTCAGCAACCTCAATAGTGGTCATTTCAAAATGAGTCCGTCTAAGTGTACTTAAAAACTGGCCGGCATTTTTAAATAAATAATTAATAATTTATGGATGAAAATCACTATTTAGGTCCTTTATTCATTAATATATCGATGACTTAAAATGGTGTTTACTTGATTAGCCACTTGAAGAAAATTACTGTACATAGTGCCTTCAGCTCTTGAAGTCTAATTATAATCATTCATATTTATTTAATTTTTTATTATTATTCCATTTGAAGACGGCATTAAAATGTGCTGTCCTTGATTTGCACACTAAAGTAGAGGTCTATAACATTTCTAATAATCATCCATCAAATTCACAGCTTTCTCATGCATTGTTCTGGTGGATATGGGCCTGAGAGAGATCTGGAGACTTTTCAGAGCAAGGGCCTCATGTGGAAATTCCTGTTTTTAGCAGGTCTGGCTCTGAACCCCTCTGGCTTACGCGACATCACCACGTACCACACCATCTTTCTCCTCGCCATCTTGGGCTCCTTGGCCTTGCTGGTGCTCATCCTGCTCTGCCTGCTGCTGTACTATTGCAGGTAATTGGAGCATCAGTGACAGGCATGCTGGGAGAATTCCTGAAGCCTGGCTGTTGCAACATTATATGAAAAATAATTGGTTCAGTGAGATGACCAATCCAGATTGTAGCGGAGGTGGGTCCAAGCACCTAGAGGAGGCGGGACCAACAAGTCTTGGACCCATCTCCGCTACAATCTGATTGGTCATCTCTCTGAACCAATCATTTTCCATTCTGCCCTCAGAACTCCCACAAGCAAGCAGAGGTAGATAGTTTAGGTCCAGGAAGTAAAAAAAAAATGTGTTATGTTTCAACCACCGGTTGAGTACTCTGTGACTGACACTTTATACTCAAGTGGTTGGTTGAAACAGAATCTTGGTCTGGATTTTTACCTTCTTTACCTGAACTATCCACCCCTGCCCTGACGTTTTCTCTTGCTTAGAGTTCCTCATTCCTCACTGCCCCAGCTTAAAAGTCTCAGGGTATGTGCCTGGATCTCTAGGATTGAGTTGTTTTTCCTACGTCGTTCTTCAGGAGGAGGTGTCTGAAGCCCCGGCAGCAACATCGTAAGATGCACGTTGCCTCCACGCTGGAGGCCTTAAAGCAGGACCAGGGCACGTCAACCTCGCACCTCAACCTCATCAGCAGCAGCCATATCGAGTCAGCCTCCTCCAATGGCAACCTGGACGCCGGCAAAGCCGACCTCTCCTCACGGGAGGAATACTTCCGCCACATCCCCACCCAGAAGGTGCGTCAGTCGACGGTCAACGTGGATGTGGCCGCCCGACACGGGGAGAGTTTCCCCATGAAGGTGACTCACTCGACTGAAACCAACAACCTGGACGCTCCACGGCGAGATGACAGACATCATTTCCACATCGCAAACGATAACCGGGGCTACTCCTCCGACCCCCCTTCTCCTCCTTCTTTCAGTAGCCACTACCAGGACCCCGGTCATAATGGCCGACCCCCTGAGTATTCCATGTCGCAGGCTTCAGAACCCATGGTCCGTCCCACATCCCTGAACACCCAACCCGGTCAGCTCATCTTCTGTAGTTCCATGGACCAAATGAAGGAAAGCATGTACCGGAGCGTGGTGCCAACTTTGGTCATCCCAGCCCACTACATGCAGCTCTCCACAGACTTCTCTGGTGTGGAGCAAGCTTTGGAGCAGCAACAGCAACAGCAGCATGACCGAGAAGGGATCCAGGTGAGCGTGACCCTGCCCCGGCAGACAGCATCTCATCAGCAGCAGCAGGGCCAGCAACAGCAGATAACCGGCCAGCAGGGGGAGCCGTCGGGCTCCGTTCGTATCCCCGTGCTGTTCGACGACTCCACTATGGCCCAGATGAACGGCGAGCTGCAAGCTTTGACAGAGAAGAAACTGCTGGAGCTTGGGGTGAAGCCCCACCCTCGGGCCTGGTTCGTGTCCTTGGATGGACGGTCTAATTCTCTGGTGCGGCATTCCTACATCGAGCTTGGAAATGAACGTGGTGCCAGTGGCTCCGAGTCCAGGCCGGAGACGCGTGACGGCAGACCGCAGCCCCGAAAAGTGAAGGAGGAACGAAGCGGTGGTGGGGAGAGGAAAGGTCATGGAGGCAAGGCGTACTCCAAGCTTGCCTGCATGGATGACACAGAGCCCAGTAGCAGTGACAGCCGCACTGGGATGTGCTCGCCGGAAGACAACTCCCTCACCCCGCTTCTAGACGAGGCTCCCGAGCCCCGAGGGGCTACCTTCCCCCGGCCGAGTCGCAGCCGGGGCAACAGCTCGAGGAGCGCCGACAGCGAGAACCGCCGTGGCTCCGTCACTAGCCCCGAGGAGAACATCGAAGGCGATGACAAGGACGATGAGGGCGAGAACAAGAAGAGTCCATGGCAGAAGCGCGAGGAAAGGCCCCTCATGGTCTTCAACGTCAAGTAAGGTCTTCAGAAGCCATTTTGTAAAAGTTTACGGTTATCCCCTTGGGAACATCTCAAACCTCGTGCCCTTCGATTGTGTCATTGAAGTCTTTGTTGTAAATGGTCAAAGGAGAATAAAGAAAATCGCACTTACTTAAATCTAAGGCACAAAGCACAACTGTGAACTGGACCAACATCTGAAAACCTTCTTTCTAATTGTCGTTGTCCTTCATGCTGGGGACTGATCACCTTAACCACACTCCTGTATATTGGATGCCTTTTAAATCGTTTGTTCGTCGTCATTTCTGTGGCCACCAACCTTGAGCAAAGTTGGCATTTACACTTTGGGTTCGTGTGACATGAGAGGAAATCAAGACATAAAACAGAAAACCGATTTTCATTCAAAGCGTCTGTCAGAATGTGATCCGTTTTTAACTTTCTCTCTTTTTGAAGGTAACGCCACATGTTAATTCGAAAATTCATCACCTGTCATTTTTTTTTTTTCCTAAAACATAACCTGCTCTTCACCTCATTGGTGAAACATTTTGTATTGACTTTGGAAGCAAGCAGCAGGCCTAATAGACGTGTTTATTCCTATGGAAAGAAAAATAAAACTTTTTTTCTGTCAGCAAGCAGATGAAGGAAGGAGTGTAGATAATCCAGTTTTTTTAAGGATTGCTGTGTGGTTTTTTTTTTTTTTTTTTTAGTTCTGTGTTTTTTTTAGGTGGTCTTTTTCTAAAACAGGAGCCTCATGACGTGAGCAGCTGGAGAGAAAGAAAGGAACTTCCGGTCAGATTAAACAAAGTGAAGATATCTCTTTCCATCAGACCGGGTTGTCCCGTGAATTTTTTTTTTTGTTTGAGTAGCAGGTTGATGGTCTTTCATTTGGAATTGCAGAGGACTGAAGGTCTGCTCAATCTCTTGTTCAACTGAATTTTTTTTACTAGCACTGGTGGATCAAAGCACGCACACGTAAGGAAAAAAAACGTCTTCATTTCCGATTTGCTGAGCTAGGTGGTTCAGTTTAATATTAGAAGAAAGCCACTTAACTGTAACTGTGCGTTCCAGTTGTTGCCTCGGTTACTGGCAGTAACCCTTCCTGTGAAACTCTTGACGAAACGGCTAAATGTATTGCACTGTCGGGTCGAGAGGCTGTGCCAGGACTAAAACTGGTACCATGCCTAGGTTTTCATTTACCGGGGGAGTTATTTTACGAATAAAGTAACGGGGAATATTATGAAGAACAAAATCTGGAATATCATTAAGTGTAGTGGTTTAAAACAACTGAACTGCACTCCGCATATGCCACTCAGAACCTTATTTTGCTTAGCTGAGTTTTAAGAACAACAGAAATATTCCTTTGGATATGCATACACACAATAAAACAATAGTAGTTACATTTTATATATGACAGTTTGAAGTACAAGAATTTGAAGTGTTCTGAATTTTCTATAATCGAATTTGACTGCAGAGAGATCGAGTATCTACTTCAATATAATCCTCTGACTTTATTTTGAACCATCTAATATTACATTTTTATTTTTTTTCAACAGTATTTCTACATTTTTGTACGCAAGTTCTTTTTAAGAAATAAATGTTTAATATACAAAATTCAGCAGGGTGTAACAAAAAAAAGTCACATATTTGCAGTTAAGTGTGTTTTACAGCTTTTGGTTTAGGTGCTTTGTGGTAATCGGTTCCCTCGAATCACTTTCCAGTAGTACACCCCTCCTGGTTTGCCTGACCAAAACAAGCAAACCAGAAAAGAGCATTCGTTCTCGGTCGTCTTTGGCTTTGTATTTTTGCATGAGCGCTGAGTTATCTGACAATGCCTTTGCTTCAAGAATTCTAGGCTAACCTGGAACTGCTTGGCCCTTTACCATAACGGTGAGCCCCCGAAGCCCCGCCTTTGTCTAGTCGGTCATCAGTAAATACTTGTGACAAAATACTAATAATCTATTAATGAGTGGAAACAATTAGCCGATATAGTGCGAGCCGTCCCCGGCTTAAGAACGTCTGACTTACGGACATCTCGTATTTACGAACAGACTGCCACGAAACCTGTTATATTAAAACTTATGGTAAAATGCAATGGTTCGTAATAACGGACGCACGCGCTATTTGTGACGCTCGTGAAAATATCGCGCGACTTCAACGGTTCGTCAGCTCGAGGTACAGTACGGTACCGTATGTAGGCTTAGTTATTATTATTATTATTATTATTATTATTATTATTATTATTCCGACATACCTACAGACTTGGGGGATGGTTCTCGCTGGTAACCTGCGCACTGCCCGTACTGCTGCTCTTCCCCTCGTCCTAGGAGTTGAGGAGGAGCTGATACCGAAGCCCGAGTTGCTCTCCTCGGGCTAAGAGCTGAGTGAGGTCCGCCCCTGCTCGCTCGTAAAAGATGTACAGCTAAAATATATAGATTCTGGATTAGATAGTATTTGAAATATAAAGATGTTAAACACAGGATTTGATCATTAATTTTAAATGTGGAAAAATATTGTACTTTTCTGTAACATGGTTGTTACAAAATTGAAATGCCAAAATGCCGCAATGCACCAATTGCCCAGCAGAGGACGCTGCAGTCTGAAATTCCTTCGGAATTGTTTACGAAGCTTCATCCCCCAAAAATCGTGTTCCGCATTTCGTTTTTACAAAGGACTGTGGGGTGTCAAACTCCAATGAAACAAGCAATGTATATTGACCAGAAGAACGCAAGGTCTTGAACATAATTATTTCGATTACAACCAGAAATTCCTTAACACGTTTTTGTAACAATAGGAGAATCGTTTGTCTCGAAATTGAGTAATTGGCTGAAATACAATTATAAGCACATACAGCTCTATTAAACATATACATTTCAAAATAAGCTTTTGTCAGGACAGGTCCATATTTCTGCTCTGTTTGAGCTGCCCTGGTCACCTACAAATGACTTGACTACGTAGGTGAAAACATCTGGAGGCAAGTTCATTTGCAAAGTTTTGGGCGTGACAAGCTCACAGAAAGGGACCTGATCATCTAACATTAATACCTAACCTAAAGGGCAGAAAATTCCACCAGCAGTCTGCCAACATCTAATAGAAAGCCTTCCCAGAAATATAGAGATTGGTTGGACATGATGGTGTCCACATGCATTTGGCCATACAGTACAATGTTTTGCCACCAGGTCCTCGCGACCCCCAGACAGTCTGCATTTTTGCTCCCTCCCTGCTCCCAGGAAAACGAGAACGGTTTTGGGGTCCCCGAGGACCGGGTCAGAAAACACTGATGCAGTGTATGTACAGGACTGCCTCTTCAACATTACTGGCCTGGAGTAATGGGCCACTTTGTAAAACCAACAGTAGTTTTACACAGGCCACACATCCTTTAACAAGGTATCGTGGAGACAAAGTATTTTCACATTACAGTAAAGTTTCTGCCTTGACTCTGGTATGACTGCAAGGTAGTACTGGGTTAACCACTGTGAGGCAGAAGCACGTATGGAGTAAAGCTGTAGGTCTGGTTCCTTGAATAAAATCCTTTCGAGCCATTGCTTTTTGCACGGATATAAGCGAGTTTCTGTTTGGTTTCTGTCAGCTCCCGAAAAACCATGTGCATTGTGGCCTCTCATGCAGCTGACGATCATGGTCTTTTTGAGTACATTTTCTCTCTCTTGATTCACCGTGGCAGGTAAACTATTTCCCAATTCCTCTTTTATGTACTTAATTTTTAAAACTCCTTATCACCATCAACAGTTGTGGTTCTATTTTTTTAAGAAACTGTGAAGAAATGAGAAGGGGAAACGTTTGTCAGCTCCCAGGCAATATTCCCGCAACGAGTGCAAGTGTCGACCTTGTCACAGCACCAGTGCAGGACTGTGTAGAATATTAACCTCATGGCTACAGCACGTGTAATTTTGTCCAGCTGTTGTTGAATTCAGCTGTAGAAAAATGCCAAAGGAAAGTGTTATTGCGGATTGTTTGACTGTTGTTGCTGCGTAAGATAACGCATAATAAAACGTAGGCACTTTTCTCTTATCTGTGGTAAATAGAATTGTTTTATTGTTCAAAAAAACGGATATAAGCGAGTTTCTGTTTGGTTTCTGTCAGCTCCCGAAAAACCATGTGCATTGTGGCCTGTCATGCAGCTCACTCATGCAGGGTTTTACTTTTTTTTATTTTTATTTTATTTTTTTTATTATTATTTTTTTTAGATATTGTCAATCTTCATATCCCATTCAGCAGGGGAAAGGCTTTAATCCATCTTAACAGTGCCAAATTACCACCCTATGCCATCTTTCTGACTGGAGACCTGAAATGAAGTGAACCTTTTTCATTGGTAGGTCTCCCATCTGCATTTTGGTGCCTTAGTTTCCAGCCACTTGTACTACAGCCAATCAGATTCTTCCCCAATCACACAAAAACATTTTTTCCATGCAGATTAAAACAGAAATATGTGCCTGTTCCAGACTGCACACGGAAATAGTTTTTTTTTTTTGCCATTATCACTGTAAGCAACCATTACTTGATAGAATTGCCACTTCACAAGGAAGTTTAAATATTTTGACAATAACAAACTTTTTATCCATAAATGTAACAAAATTACAATGTTAAAAATTCACAGGGATAGTTGTATATATTTTATAAGGGGTGTTTTTTTTTCTTTTTTGTCCTTCGTGGTTAAATCACTGGTGTCTCGTTGCTCAGCAAAATATTGAGCAATTTCTGAGGAGATATTACTTTGTCAAAATTCTCCACCAGGGGGCAAAATTGGACAACTATGGAAAGTTTCAGGCGGTTCTGTGACTTGGAAGAAGGCATTGTTTGATATTTTTGTATAATTTATGTTGCTGTTTTGTATAATAAGAAAGTGTGGTATAATTTGCCATACACTGGCAACACAGAAAGCAAAACGATGTCCTGTATGCTTGACTTGACAAATACCACTCGGTTCCCTCTCAAGATACCTTTTCTGTGTGTGAACTTTGAAGTACTTTATGCTCGTTCTTATTAAAAATGTTGAAATTCAAAGATTAAAGCATTTAACAAGTAATCTGAGTGCTTTTGCCCATTTAATGTGAAAATGGTACAGTATTTAATGTTCTGTCTAGTATTGATAACATTGCATTTTTTGTAGTGTGTGTGTGTGTGTGTGTGTATAAATCAACCCAAGCAAAATATTTAGAATGTGTAACTTCCTAATATAATGACATATACATATGTTTCAATGCAGTAATGTAATCTCAAATACAAATACATTATGCACACAAATACATAAATAACCTAAATATCATTCATCAAAACAGTATATATTGCTGAATTAAAAAGAATGGATCTGTAAATCTGGATGCCAACAGTAAAGGATCAGATAGCTACGTACATTTCAGTTGGGTCAGTCAAAATTATGCACTTAAACACAGATAATATTTATATGGCTTATCTTGAACAGAACCATCGAGTTCCAAGTCCTAAATGCTAGACGGTTTAAGCGTTGTTTTTGCTGTCACTGTGTTGTGATGTTTCATTATGCAATTTGTTATGTGCGCCACACCCCAAACCGCTCCCAGCGTAATGGAGGTGGTAAACGGCTCCCTGTAAGTCATGCACTGACAGTATCATGGCGGTAGCACAAAGTCGGTCCTGCTAATGAACTGGGATGGAACGTTTCCGCTTCCTGTTTTTAGGAACCGGTATCCAGCACATCGGCGTCACTGCATTTTAACAAAGACTAGTCAAGAAAAAAATGCTAAGCTTTGCAGAGGGAGGCATGCAACGCGTCTTTTATTCTTTGGTTTTGTTATTTCAATAGTCTTTCTAAGTTCTTGATTCAGCATTGGCCAGTCAGCTTTTGCAGAGCACAAAGGACTCTCACTTCAGGAAAACAGTTCCGTTATGAAAGATAGCTGTTGCACGACTATTGTTTCACAGAATTGGGGTCATTAGCTGTTTTCACATGGTATCACGACCACAAACATTGTGCTCAGCTCGGGGCAGTGGTCACTTGCCCATGCCACCTCCAGGAAGTTCACCACAGCTTCCCTCCCAGTGGAGGTTCTAGTTTGGTGAACCCACTGCCCTTCAGCAGAAATACATCAAAATGTAAGTGTATCAAACTAAGCTACAAATTAGCCACCTATAAAGCAACCTACAGGACCTTGCCATTTAAAAATGAGACACAACACAAATGTGGAACCAAACGAAACATCAAATATTCAGAAGTGTCAAATATATCCCAACTATTCACATGAACAGTCAAATAATGGTAAGTCGACTAATGACAACAAACATGTATATTTTTTCTTGGTAATATACTTAACTAAACTGCTTCCTTTTTCATACCAAGTTGCAAATAACGCAAAACAACAACATTTAAACTGAAAAACGACAAACACGATTTAAGTGCTTCACTCAATAACATCTTAAAAACTTTGAATACAAACAGGCCTGAATGGGGGTGATGCAGAGGTTAGTGCTGTAGCCTCCCACCTCTGGGACCTACGTTCCGTCAGGGTTCCGTGGCTGTGCAGTTTGCATGTTCTCAACATGTTGCGTAGGGTTTGATCTGGGGATCCCCCCCCACAATCCAAAAATATACTGAGGCTAATTGGAGTTACCAAGTTGTGTGTGTGTGTTGGCACCCCATCCTGGGTTGTTCCCTGCCTTGTGCCCATAGATTCTGATCCCCCCATGACCCTGAATAGGATAAGCAGTTTCAGAAAATGGATGGAGGGGCTTAAATGGAGCTTGAAAGTCTTTTGGTTCAAGTAATCAACTATTGGGGTCTAATTTATTAAAATGTCCGAAAAAAACATCCCCTTTGTGTATGCACAAATGTTTATTCACGCATGATGTTATCACATATACATTATGGAGGAAGTATTTCTTTTATTTTTTAAAAATACAAAATTACCGAACTAGTACTTTGATACAAATTACACGATCATTTTTATAAAGTCAAATACAAATTAGAAAATACAATTTGGTTTTTAAAATAAATATTTGTATCAGAAATACAGCCCATCCCTAACCCCCCCCCGCCCCCCCCGAATTTCAGAAAGAAGATGCCCTGTTCTTTCTCGCTTCCCCACTTTGTATCTCCTCAGTGACATAAAACCCTTTTTGTTACCCCACTATCTCGGTTCCCGCTGGTGGTGACGTACAAACTTAGAGGTGTACTAATTGATACAT